>JAPYZI010002761.1:0-21792 GCA_030523105.1 Ophioninae sp. A BG-2022a | reverse complement strand
GGGTATGTATGGAAAAATTTGTAAAAATCGATGGTCCAACTTTGAAATTCTGCCAAAAATCGAAAAATCATCGGATTTCAATGATTAAAAAAGCATTTTAACGGGAAAATCATACCGAAGAGATTGAGCACAGAGTGGAGTGCCAACTCCCAAAGGAAAAAAAGTTATCGATGATTTAGTGAAAAAACGTATTTTGCCCAAAAATCGAAAAAAATTTTTGATTTTTAATATTTTTTTTATAAGTCCTTCACGATGTAATTTGACCCCCTGAACACGAATATACCATTTATTTCCCCGAAAACGCAAAATTTCCATGAAAAAAACGTAAAAAACTTCTAAAAACACGATTTTTTTTGCTGTGTGCAGTGCTTTCGATGAAAATTCGATGATATTCGTAATCAGCTGAAAATTTTCCATTGGATAGACTCTCAATGACTCTCAATACTATTTGAGAATCGAAAAAAAACACGTTCAACCCTCTAACCCAGGCGTATCGAAGCCTTCTTCGTCCGAAAGCGAATTCACCATCCACGTCCTTGAAACCACTCTTCATCTGAATAATCTCTAGACAACGACTATAATCTATATAATTAACATCTACACAATGAAATCACCGATCGTATACCTCCTTAACGTATATGTCGCAACAACATATATTCCTAAAACAATTAAATCGTAAAGTAAAATTATGAAATTATGAAAAAAAGTGTCTCGTCAATTGTGACGAGCCACTCTTTTTAAGGTAGAGTAAGAAATCCGAACTTCGATTGACCAGAGCGCTCAAAATTCCGTATTTTAATATTCCGAAAATACAAATTTCGTAAAGCTATTGCCAACAAAAGCATACACAGCAGACTGTGAATGATGTACGAAAGTTTGTATTTTCGGAATATTAAAATTCGGAATTTTGAGCTTTCTGATAAATCGAATTAGGGTTTTCCTAACCGATTCCATTTTGTCGCGTGATATTTTGTCCATGATATTTCGTCGAGTGATCAGATGACGCGAAACCAATTATTACATGCTAATAAACACTATAATTTTGAATCTCAGTTCAATCAACCCAAAACGGTTTCAACGAGCCGATATTGAAATAAATTCGGAAATTATTTCGAACATTTTCGTCGAGATTATTTTTCGAAAAAAGAGGGATACAATGAAAACCACTCCGAAGCCTGTAAATAACGACAATTTAGTCTCATATTCCGACGATTACATTTAAATGCCACGATAAATCTAAATTGTCACGAGAATTCGCAGAAATCACGGGAATCTTCATTCACGAGAATCTTCGAAGCTTGTAACGCGAGATAAGTGTGCGAGCGTTTGTATCGCGCGATTTGCTCTCGACGAGGAGAGAAGAAACACGCCTCGTATACTCATACGTGTGATCCGAGTGTCCAACGAGGACGAGTGGCCGGACGGTATCGCGAGAGCCTCGCAGCCACCTACGTTCCTACCTGCCTACGCGCCACCATCCGAGTATTCCTCATTTTATACACACGCACGATCGTACCCTTCGTCCACGCGTTTATTCATCCGTGACTCCATACACGTGTACAGTAGTCGGGTATACCTACCCAACATGGGTGGCCACATGTGGCGAGGGTGTCTGGTGACACATTATTTTCGCTCGCCCCTTTCCGGCCAATGATGCAGTTTTAATTCTTTCTCTCATCTCCCTTTTTTTGCGCCATCGCTCTTTCTCTCTCTCTTTCTCTCACTCTCTCTATCGCGTTTTCTTACATGTGCCTTTTCACGAAACGGAAATTGGGAATTCCAACCAGTTTATGTCTTTTTTCTTTTTTTTATTGCAAAAGATTCCGCAAAAATTGCCAATATTTCGAAAAGTTCTGTAAATTTGAATTTCAACAAATTTTGTGAGTTTTGTCAACTAATTCGATAAATTTGAAGTCGATCATTTTTTTGAAATGATTCCAAAGTATTAAAAAAAACTCGAATTCCGTGAAAATTGGAAACGATTCTTGACAATTCGAAAAATTCGAATTCCAAGACATTCCAAATCATGCAAAATTTTTAAATTATTATAAATTCTATACAATTACGAAAATTCGAGCTTAAAAGGGTTTCGAAGAATTCAAAAAATTCGAGATACAAAGAATTTCGTAGAATTCAAAGAATTCCAAAAATTCGAATTTCAAAGAGTTCGAAAATTTCGAGTTTAACAAAATTTCAAATAATTTAAAAAATTCGTATCTCGAATTTGAATGTGAAACAAAAGTAGAAAGACTGCAGCAAAAAGTGGGACACGGAGAAGAAGCATCGCCGGAAGTAGCGTGTTTAATTGAAGATGATATATCTGGCCCGATTCGTCATTGAACACGAATAGTGTTCGTATGATGTTATAAATAACGAGGTGCGCGTGTATCCGTGCGTACAAACTCGTTCGACCATTTCATAAGTTATGCTGATCCAGAAAAGCGCGTCGACGCATTATCGCTTTTGCCTCCTCGCTGGATAGCCCGTACCGTAGTGTCGATAAATAAATATTAAAATGACGATGGCTCAGCACTTTTCTTTCGTTCACGAAGATTCTCTCGATCCCTAGTCTGTCTCTCAGTCTCCTCGTTCTGATCTTCGCGTCGGAGAACGACGCTATATACATTTGTCATATCTGATAATCCGCCTTCTAGTTCCTTCGCGCTATCGTTTCGCCTCGGATCTCTGAATTTTACACCATCGACGACTCAACGAGTATGGTCTCACTCTTGCTAACTCTACCGCCTGGTTTTTCCGTCTTCGTCCGAAACCCGCGAAATCGTACACGAAAAAGCAAATTTTTAAAAAACTTTGAATTTCAAATGAATTTTTTAAAAAGTTGGTATTTCAAATGAATTTAAAAAAGTGTTAGAATTTTAAATGTACTTAAAATAAAAGTTCGAATTAACAATAATAAAGACGATAAAAGGGTTAAAACAATTTTCAAATCTTTTTTAACTATATTTACCAAAATTGTCTAACGAAGTGATTAGAAATTTGTACATTTAATTACTTTAATAACAGTAATGCCAATTTCCTCCTTGAATTTTTTTCAGTATTCATTATTTAGTAATTACGTAATTTTTTCATAAATAAAAATCAAAAGTTTCAACCAAATATTCGTATTGATAGAAAGAAGCAAGTAAAAAAAAACGTTCGGTCAAGGCTTAGCCAATATAATTCAATAATAATTTTAAAAAACGCACACACATTTTTTTAATCAACACATTTAAGCTTTACACTTCCTTTAATGTTTAATATTATCTTTTACAAAATTTAGTAAATAACTTCACAAATGACCGTACAAATAAATATAATAAACGATTTTTTAATCCGCTTACTCGTTCCTTCAAAATCAAAATTCGAAATCAAAATTCAATTCAAATTCAATAAACCCTAATTCTGCGAGCCCATTAAAGCCTGAAAACTCGTTTCACTAAAATCTAAATCACGATGACTATCTTCATTGACCAAATCAATAAAATCGCTTTCACGATAATCAGTCGAGATGTAATTCTCGATTGTTGAAAAAAAAGGATCGAAAATCCGGATCCGGACGAGTGCGTCGATTTGGCGTTTCGGCTTATACGCTCGGTGTAAACATCATCGGATCGTAGCGGAGGCGTGTCCCCCGATACAATGATTATAAATATGTTAACGTCTCCGAGAAATTCGAATTATGGATTATTCATGCCTTCCGAACAATCGGGGTTCGTTCCTCCGGACACCCATATACACGTGTTTTAACACCAATGCTGGCTAAAAGTCCACGCCTGCGCGACTTCACCAAGAGAATCATCGTATTTCTCGCTTTTCTTCGTCCGCCGGGCTATCACTTTGCCGGAATATATGTGTATTTGTTTGGGTTATATATACGGACGTATATACATATATATACGCATTTGTACGTGTATGCCCACGCAACCACTCGAATGCACTCGTCAGGAACGAAGTCGAGTTCTTTCTCATTGTATTCTGGAGTACGAACGGAATCCTCGACGTCCAGACGGACTCTGCGTTAAATATATACATTCTCTATACATATGTATGCATATATGTGCGTTTAAAAATATATTTATGTCTGTATACCATAATTTATGGTTCGCAACGTATACGTGGATTTTGAGATACACTTATACTCGAAGATACTGTTTTCAAGATAGGCAACTTTTGGAAACACGTGTAATAACCACTAGCTTAAACATTTTTTTTTTCTTTTTTCATTTTTTTCGTTTCATCTTCGCCGTAGAACGTTTGCCCCTTCGGATAAGTAGATACGACGCAAGCAATATGCATGAGAGTACGTTAAGGCTAATACGGAGCCATCAAGAGGGTGGGGGGGGGGGGGGGGGAGGGGGCAAAAGAGAGAATCAAAGGAGCGAAAAGTACGCTCGGAATCTTTGGCGCCGAGACGCTCTTCAACGAGGAAATCTCACAACCCCTCGAATTCAGTCGAGAGACAGACTCCACTTTCGGGGATGACGAGCCGACACCACTTTCGCTTTTGAAAACAGACTTCGGAATCGCGGGTTGGGAATTTTCGGAGTTTGTATAACGCGGGTGGAAACATTGATGACGGTTGGACCATTGCTGCGAGGAGTAATCGTTTTTGAAGTAAAAAAAGAAGAAAAAAAAAATGTGTTTTTCGATCCCCAGAATAAAAAATGGCCGTTATTTTAAAATTGTATTGGATAAATATTATAAATTATTTTGAAATAGAAATGGACGTTGTTTTAATTAAAAATGGAACATTATTTTATGAATGTTGCGAGTTAAAGAGTCGTGTGTTTCATATGCAATTGATAACTACAAGATTGATTAAAAAATATTTATTCGCCCAACGTTCAAATACCATATAATGTTTGGGTTTGTTTGGGTTAGTCCCAAATATTTCTTTTCCCCTCTATTTTTTCTTGAAAAAAAAAAAAAAACACACACACATCCGAAAAAATTATATAAAATATAAGAATTCTAAAATATTCATACTTTTACCAAAATTGTCACATCCAAAATTCGATAACCCCTCGAGAGCTTAAAAAAAAACCTGATAAAAAAAAGTATCTAAAATAATCTGTGTGTGAAAGTAACCAAAAGAATTCTAAAAAAAGTCTAGAAAAGCCAAAAAAAAAAGCAAAAATACAAAAACGTAATTAAAATTATTTAATTACATCCCGATAATACTATAATCCGCTCTCGTTACATCTTCCACGAAAAAGTTCCATCCAAGTTATCAAAATCAGTGAAAACGATTAGGAAATTCGAATTCCCGTGATTTTGTCATTTATTTTTCCATCCGCGTAACATTTCAACCGGTCGAATCGACTTTGCCGATTTTTCGTGTGTTTCTAATGCGAAATGGACATTGCCAGGGACACCCACACGAGGGTAGAATTGGCCCGTATATCGAGAAGATTCGCTTGGGCGAATCATAGAGTAGTCCAATCGCATAAGTAATATCGAAAGATTCTTCCCTTTTTATAATTTTTTTTTTTTTACCGGGCACCATCGAAAAAGGATCTTACACGTACAATCGTGCGGTTTATCCTACTGCAACGTATGACACGCTCATCGCGAATGCTGGAGAAAAAGAGAAAGAGAGAGAGAGAGAGAGAGAGAGAGCGACTGGACACCCCGTGGCGTCTAGCGGGCGTGGATACTTGGACCACTATTTGTTATTCTAATGCGCGGCGGTGCGCATTATATATTTGTTTGGGCGTGGGCGCGCGATCACATTCAGAGGCCGTTGGGCTCGCGATGTGTGAAACACGTTGTAACCCCGCGGCGGTTCCACTGTTGGAATTTTTGCCCCGTGACTCTTCTCCTCCCCTCCTCCTCTCTTTCCCTCCTCTCTCTCTCTCTCTCTCTCTCTTTGGTGTTGCTTCTGGTTGCTTTTACTCTTTTGAACCTGATCCCCTCGAGTCTCTCGGCCACCGCATTTACGCTCTTTTTTTCGAGAGCCACTCGTAATTCGAACGTGAACTCGTTATTCTTTTTTTATTCTTTCTTTTTTTTTTTTTTTTTCAACCGTGCCGTGTTTCTCGACGCTCCCAATCCAGTAAATTTTCCGATTCCGAGTATCACATTATTTCGATATTACATCCCGGAGGCCTGGAACCTAATTGACGAACTCGCGGGAGGTTTTCGCGATAAAAGGTTATTGCCCGAACGAGCGTTATCTCACATTTTTTCTTCTCTCGAAATTCCCACTCCCCTGGTCTTCGTTCCTCTTTCCTTCGATCGTCAATCCCGAGTCGCGAGACTTTTTTTTTTTCGTCCGTTTTATAATTGTCCGAGGCTGCTGCTGAGGTATATCGGTGCTACGAGGTCGATCCTGTCGGTTTGCTCCAGGCGAGTGTGTCGATAAACCCTCTGGTTTGGAGGGGAAAAAAGAGAGAGAGAAAATGACGATTCTTTCCTACGCTGATGGTCTCAGCCGTTGCTCGGCTGTTCCTTCACCCTCCGATCTCTTTTGCAACCCCCCATCCCCTCCTCCTTTAAACCCGCGTTTTCCTGCCACCTCGTCCAGCCTCGATGCTAAATGGCCGCGCGGGGACTCTAATCGAAATTAGTTTTTTAATTGGGGAGACTTATTTAGTCGTTAGGCGAAAGAAGAACGAGAGAGGGGTCGTTCCCGGCTCGTATACCCTTTTTTTCTCGCCCTCCAATCGTGAAGAGTCCTCTCTCTCTCTCTCTCTCTCTCTCTCTTTCGCTCTCTTTTTCTCAGGCGTGAGAAACTCGTTGTAAAAAACGTGTATATTTAACCAAAACGAAGGAGAAGAATGAAAAAGAGCGTCGGGCGTTTCGCTCGCTCGCACCGCGTATTCTTGGTCCGCCATCTGCTCTTTACGCGAACGGTAGGTTGTACCAAGGAATGAACACGCTTAAACGCGGTATAACGACTTTGCCCAGAAATTATCCGAGATTACACGAAATTTTTTCTCAACGTTTTATGAATAAAGTATAGGCGAAGTGGTGAGGCTGAAATACCGGGAGGAAGAGAGAGGGGAGGATTGGTCGGTCGATTTTACACACCACTAGTATCTCCCACCCTCGCTCGAACGAAACTTTCCCGGGAATTGCTCCAATAATCGGTTTTTCTCGGTTTGAGATAACAAAAAAGTATTCATTACGAGAGACTCGCTGCAACGTCGTTTCTATTTTTTGTTGTTGTTTTGTTTTCACGACACAGCGTAAGAAAGAGAACGATCGTTTCTTCGCTCGGTGAAAAATCTATATTTCAGCACCGATCGTTTTTTTTTTCTTCTTTTTTTTCGGTAATTTTCTTCGTCTATGGTAATTTTGTTTGGTCCGCCCAACGTTTTTCCACTCGAGCCTCCGGATGAAGTAATTGTTACGTTAAGCGAAAGAAATATCACCGCAGGCTCGCGAAATGGTAATCAGACGAGAAAAACAGGCGGGCAATTGAATATTACTCCGCGAAAGAAATGGAATTTTTTTGTCACTACGAAATGCTACGAATTCTTGAAAAGAAAAAAGAAAAAACATCGGTGTTCCGCGTCATCCGCGCTGCAACGTTGCAAGTGGGACGTGCAATAACCGAACGTGCGAGGGTAGAGAGAAATCGCGAAAATTCTACATGCAATAGACACTGCTCGCGAAGCTTTTTTCTTTTTTTTTAACCGGAATCTATTAATGTCGCATAATTTTTGTGGTTGCCTCGCGATACAAATTATGTTTTTACTACGATGTTATTTGGCTCGGATACAAATTTTTTTTTTTTGGCACTCCTGAAAAATGGAACAATTCAATAAAGACGTGTTTGATTCAATCCTTTGATGGCTAATGACACGCAAGTAGGCGGCAAAAATGTCATGCCGCGTTTTATCGATATTTAAAGAAGAAAAACAATTCTTTTTTTCAATATTGATTTGACCAAGTGGGCGAAAAAGTGTTTCTATTTATTTGCATTTTTTATAATTTTATTATGTTTCTCGACTATAATTTTGCATAACTTTTCAATTGTTATTTAAAAAGCCTGAAGAATCGTTCAATTGTTATTTAAAGAATCAAAAGCATTGTTAAAATTCTTGTGACCAAAAGTCAGGACCTTTTATAAATTTCTATTTAAAAAAAATCAAACATTCTTTCTAAATGTTTATTTAACGAATCGGGAATTTCTTCCGAATTGTTATTTAAAAAATCAGGAGCATTTTTCCATCGTTATTTTAAAAAAATCAATAGTCGATTCGTGGAAACAATTTCATTTGTCGGGAGTTTGAGAGCTCGATCCGAGCAAAGTAGTCAAAGACTGCCAACAAATCGAGACAATTTGCACGCTCGGTCGAGAGTCAGCAATGGAACTTTGATTCGACGATAAAACGTCGGCTCACCGGACGTGTTATGCACATACGAATGGAGATACGTACTG
The DNA here is from genome assembly GCA_030523105.1 of Ophioninae sp. A BG-2022a. Classification (NCBI taxonomy): domain Eukaryota; kingdom Metazoa; phylum Arthropoda; class Insecta; order Hymenoptera; family Ichneumonidae; species Ophioninae sp. A BG-2022a. Next base: position 13,403 of record JAPYZI010002761.1, on the reverse strand, counting down.
TACATTAAGCCCAGCATTAAATCCGATTTTATCCTCGCAATGAAGTCAGCGAGCGGCGAAAAGGGACACCGTCATTCACCGTCTCGCGATTTACGTCGTATTATTGCGGGCGGATACATCGGATGGGTACACAGGGTCCTCCGAGTAAATCGCTTCACGAGGAACAACGCGAAGAGACTCGGAGACGTTTTTTTTTTTTTTTATCGTACATGGGATTTTTGTTTTTATCCTCTGACAATTCTACGAGTTTGTACGGTGGTAGGGGAAGGGGGAGGGAGTAAAATAAGCGAAATAACCTCGGAAAAACGGTCCAAAGTCTCTCTTCCGTAAGCCAAGAAGGTCCGAAGTTGTTTCGCGTTCCTTTTGCGAGGCGGAAAGAGCATCATCTCGCCGGTTCCTTCCTATATCAACGTCTTCCAGCCCCTCATAGCTCGGGCCTCTCCATTCGCTCGATAAAACAATTGCCGGGGGGATAATCGGCATTATTTACGCTGGATTCACTCGGAGATACAAGAGAGAAACCCTCGTACCTCTTCTAGCATCGGTAAACCAGTCTTGCCCGTTCTCCCTCTACCATCCCCTTCTTTCGTTCCAACCCCCGTCCAGTTTCCATCGCGTTGGTGGTCGGTACCCCCTCGGTTTATATACACCAGTATTACGTAGACGAGAAAAGTTGGACGCGTGTACGTGGTCCACTGCCAGTGGGATTTCCAAGTTGAACGGTCGGTGACGTTTATAAGGGCGTATGAAGAATTCTGGTCAACGGATTCGGGGCTGTTTCAACGTTTAAGTCTTTGCCCTAACTACAAGCGATCGTTGACAAGCAAAAGGACGCGAGCCTCGTGTAATCGAAGGTTGGATTTCTGTCCTTTCGTTGAGGGCCTAAAAACATGGCGAGTTTGCGAGGGTGAATTGTCCGTGGAGGTCGAACCTGTATCTCGTGAAAGCTTGATACAACCAAAGCCTGGAGTCGGAGAGAGAGAGAGAGAGAGAGAAAGGGGGTGAGGAAGAACCGTTATAAGCCTAGGGGTGATCTCGACTGCGCACTATTATCTCTCTCACTCGCTCCCTCTTATTCCGGATCCTCGCGAAAAGGCCACCAGCTCCTCTGTGTACGTGGCTTACGGCTTATCCCAAACGTAGCCCGCTCCGTCGTCCACCCACCCAGGACGAAGCTCCGAAAGCAGGACACCCCAAGCTAAACTCCGTCGAATCCACCAAACCGTCCCCTCCCCCAGTTTTCGTGCTGACTCTCCCTCGCTCGCCTCGCTAAAGTGGCCCCCAATTAGATACGTCACGGGATTTCGATGTCGCGCGCCCGGGGAACCGAATCCCTCCCGAGGGAGATGTATCTATACGTGTAAGCTCTTCCCAGCTAATATACGTTCTGTATTAGGTACAGAACAGTGTACGTATACGAGGACGCTCGGATATGTATCCACTTGCCGTTGTTGGGGAGTGAAACCTTTCCTTACGAATCAAATCCTCGTTTCCCTCTCTCTTTCTCCCTCTCTATTGTTCCCCCTCTTAATTTCTCACCCCCGCAACCACGGAGATACTTCCGATGATCGTTTGGGTGGATCCGTTTACAAGCTGCGTCGTATTCACCCTGGGGAATTGTTCCCTTCTTTTTTCCTCCCTGATCTATAACCATTGGAACAAATTCGGGGTTAATTCGTCGCTTACGCAACGTTATTGAACGCGAACTCTTACACGATTACAGATTCGTCGTTCAATGAGATTTTTATCGTTTGCCGATTCATCAAAGTTACGTCCCGTGGTTCATTGCTCGCTTTATTTTATTTCACCAACGGTTTTTAGTACCCGATGTTTGGGTTGAACTTTGTCGAAGTCCCAATTGGGGTTCCAAAGCAACGTCAGTCGGTAGATTCACCAGTGGATAAATTTGCATCCCTTTATTTCAAATGCGCGCATTTCATCCCATTGTTACTGATAAATTATAACGAACCCCGAGATGTCCAAGATGTCGCGACACCACCGGTGTCTTCGACGGTTAGGACTTCGATGGACGTTACGTTCGCGTAATCGGTGGCACTCCTCGCTCGACGTGTGTCTTCCGTTTCGTTCCGAAGCTTTTGCGCGCATGGTCAATAAAAATACACAAAATATGTGCGCGTGTTTGCGTATGTGTGTTTATTTCGTTTCGTTTGTTTTCGCATTGTCGCTCTTTCAACCGCAGTGATCGAAAACGTCTCGTCGGGTTTCCTCCCCATTTTGGTCTTTCCGTGTTTGGCTTTCTCTCTCGCTCATCCGGATGCCAATTTCCATTGGGACTTACCCTTCTCGTGAAGCGCGTCGCTTCTCGACCCAATGCTGGAACCGCACATCGACGTGCACTCCGTTCCACTGTTCTCTCCTGCTCCGTTGTGGCGTACACGTCGTTTAAACGACGCCGTGGCCCACGATTCCTCGACCGCAAAACCCCGCCATTGTTCGCTCGTTCTCCCTTTCTTCCTCTCTCTCTCTCTCTCTTTATCTCTTTCTCTCTCTCCCTTTCCAACGTTCTCGAACTCGCTCCCTCGGAAATACTCTTCGCGAACCGTCGGTACGAACTCCCATCGGAACGTGCACGTAGGTATCCACACGGTAGGGTCTACCGTCCTGTCTTGTTCCCGCTCTTCGTGTCTCTTCCGCCATTCTACGTTCTCTCCTATTGACACGTGTAAACCAACAGGATCCCTCGATGTCCTCCATTCCTCTCTACATTTACGAACGCGCGTACACCCGTTCATTCCTGACTATGAGAAATACAAAAAAAAAAAAGATCCGTAATCCATACGATTTGACACTTGAAAGTCCCAACGTCACGGACTCACCAACGTTGAAGAAGACACTCGCATACGTTTAGCCAGGTGATACTTTCCAAGCTTCCCAACCAATCGAGTAAAAGTCTTTTCGAACGGTTCGATATTCCTGCTGCATCTGGCTTTCGCGTTTCTTAACAATTGTGCATCGAGGAAACTTCGTACATTTCGAATTAACTTCAATTTTTTATCGCCCCTCTCTGACCTCGATATTCTATGATATTCGGTACTTAGTTCCGGCAATCGATCGGATTGACGATTGATCAACCGGGGAAAAGGATTTCCGTTTCTTTTTAACGGATCAATGAACTCCTCTTTTTTTACTGCCAGGAAATTCTAGATTCCAAGATGGTTTTGTCTTTTTTGTAAGCTATGTAATAAATGGACAATTTTTTATATCCTATTTAATAAATGGACATTGTTTTATAACTTATTTAACGATTGGCCAATGTTTTAACACCTCTTGACCAAATGGACAATATTTTATAACCTATTCACTAACTGGACAATGTTTTATATCCTATTTGATAAATGGACAATGTTTTAACACCTCTTTAACGAATGGAAAATATTTTATATCCTATTTAATAAATAGATATTGTTTTATAACCTATTTACCAAATCCTTCAAAAAAAGAATACCCCAAACGTTCCGTAATTGATCCGCTTGAATAAATCCATATATTTATCGAAGCTAAAGTTCCAAATATAAAGCAAAAAAAAAAAAGCAAATCCACCGTTTCTCAAAATCTTTTGTCCTGCGCCAGGCGTCCATATTCGCCGAGTCACTAAAAATCGTATATATAAAATCCGAAAGAATTTCAGTTAGTCTCCGAACGCAAACGTGTTACAGTCAATCGCGATGGCGACTCCGAAGAAAGGGAAGCTCGTGGGTACTCCCTAAAGGGTGTAAAATCACGTTGCCATTTCCGGAAGTGTACACTCGTCCGATAATCCGCTAGCAAACGCGATGGCGGACGCAGGAGTTTTATAGCTGAAGAAATAAAAGAAAAAATGAAAAAAAAAACCATGAACCCAATAAAACCAAAGTGTCAAGCTAACTCGTACCAAATGTAACTAGGCTCGCGGAGAAAAGCGAGAAACTTGAAAAAAAAACCCATAAAAGATCCAACGGTTGTCCGCGTTAGAAAACCGTGCAGCTCTCGTCGAAGAAAAACTTGTAGGGAACGTTTTATTCTATATTTGCAGCGATAGGGAGCGACGCCATCGGCACCCGTTTTACGTTCGGAACGCTACGTATAGTCATTGGCTTGGAAATAGAGAGAACGAGAAACAATAAATTCTCGTTATTCGACGTGTACGTAAACCGGACGTTCCACGTTCACATGCAAACACCTAAAAAAAAAAAATTAAAAAGCTGGCGCTCGTCGGATGCGCGGAGGAAAACGAAGGGGGAGAAAAAAAAGGTGATCGCTGCGTCGAATAAAATGTCTCCCGCGCGCACCCTGTCGCGCGCAATAGAGGGTGCAGACACTCCGCGGAGGGCGCAACTATCTCGCGACAAAAGAGCGAAGGAGCGAGAGAGACGGGGTCTACACGAGGGCTTCTCTTCTTCGATCGTCCCGAGGCGAGTTTGTCTCGCGTATGGGCGCGACCTCCCCAGAGAAGAGTCGTCCAAGTATATATATATATATGCATATACATATATTTCTATATAAAACGATAGAGGGCGCTTCCGCTGGCCGTCGCCATATAATATTGACTGTGTACTCGTACACACGTACAAGCGGGTGTAGAGGGATGGAGAACCCCATTACCCGGGAGATTATGGTAAAGTGACTAGCTGACACTGAGACGAGAGAGGGAGAGAGCGAGCTTCGAAGGGAGGGTCCGGACAATTAGGGGTGGCGAGAAGTGGGAGGGTTTACACAGAGGGCGGTTTACGCTTCCCGCAACCCCTAAATCCCTCGAGTTGGTATATACACGTACGTATCTTGCTCGCCAAGTTCTCAGGGGTTGGAGAAGGGCGGGAAGGGGAGGGGGGGAGGGACTAAAGACCCGATTGTGTTCTCTGTATAAACGTATACTATCTACCCGCTAACATCTACCAGACGTGATAAAATGGACGGAGAATATTTCGATGAAAATTAGGCCGTGCCAGGTGAAGCTATAATCGACGCAGCCTTTCAACTAGCTTCCGGATACCTCGAACCTCGACAAGACGAAAACCTACGAGCGAAATTCTGGGCTATACTTTTTTTAATCGCGGTTTCTTTTTACATTCGGTTTATAAAATGGCTGTTCCGTGATCCCGGTTTTTACTCGTGCCCGTACTTCGTAAAATGGCTATCTTGAAACTTTCGAGAAAGTGCGAAGGGACGAGATAAAGAGCGTTCAGGACTTCGCATTGGATCATTCGATAATGGAGTCTCTCATTAACCACGGTAATCCCTAAATGTTGAGTAAAAGCGTCTCCACGTTTTCTCCAAATTGAGAAATTCTCTGTTATCAATTACCGAAAAATTTACAAAAAACGAAACAACCCTGCAACCCATTGGTTCGAGCAACCGTTAAATTGAAACAAAAAAAAAACGATCCGAAAATAATTCTCATTGCTTTTGGTGTATCCCGCCAAGTGTCAGTCAGTCAGTCAGTCAGTCAGTCACTTCCTAGCTGTTAGGGGTGAATCCGTAACGAAGTATATAACCGCAGAAGAGAAGAGAGTTATGTCGTCTCCCAAGCTTACGTTCATATACCTAACCGACCGTCAGGATCATGATGATCCGCAAGCGTCGGGAGCTCTTCGCTTTTCATCCCCCTCAGCACCCTCTGTCCCAACTCGCCGTTCAACCTTAACCTCCCCTCTTCTCTCTCTCTCTCTCTCTTTCTCTCTCTTTTTACCCCTCTCACCGCTTTTCCCCACCCTCTGTTTCTCTCCATACGTACCGTGTGCAATACTGACTGGTGGTCCATACGATCGCCGAGCCCCTCTACGTTCGAGCGCACCCGGAGCAGCAACAACTATTTGGCTTGTTTGGCCAAACTGTCGGCGGCCCTGCTGGGGTTCGCCCCACAGGGATGACACTCCGTGCAAATAGAGATCGAATGGATACATTTCTATATACATATACATCGAAGAGGCTCCGCGCATCTCATCTCCGCAACGGCCTCTGTCGTCCTGTGGGAAGGGGAAGGGGGAGATATGTGAAAACCGGTGAGCCGCACCCTTCGGATAGGGATTTACAGGAGACAGTAAAACATCCGAGTGTTATTTGGCTCGCGTACGGTACATAAGGGCTCCGAGAAATCCAACCGGGCGTATTCACCAGCGCCAAGTACGCCCCGCCATCTCTTTGATCCTTCGAATATGTTACGTACGTATAAACAGAACGGAAGGAGGGGATTGGCTCTTCGGTCCACTCTTATTTAAAAACTCGTCCCTGAAACCGATCTTTCCTAGTTGCGCTTTATCCAAAAGACAACATTCGAGCTAATATTGGGTAGATCTTGAAAAGAGATCCCGTAGAATTTCGTCGCGCTGATGGAGGAATGAAAAGGGGAACAAGGGTGATTCGGTGTGCTCAGAACGAACGTAATCCGATTGTCTCTTTTGTCACGGCCTAGGGGATCGCTAAAAACACACGCGTCACGGATTTTTGTCGATCTATGGGAGAGCCTGATTTGTTGGGGTGGTGGCGTTTACACACTTGCTGTAGATGAAAATACTTACACCTGTGTATGGATACACCGAGAGGGTGGTATTTCGAAGTACTTCGCGATAAGCTGGCAATTAGGAGAAAAATGGATTTTTTGATGCTCAACGATGATTTCTTTTTTTTTTTTAAGGTGTCGCGAAGTTGAGAGCGGAAATGTTGGATTTTTGGAGTTGAACGAAATATTCTAATAGCCTACGTTCCAATCGCTAATTTTCAAAAATCATTTTATCTGGGTTATCTTTTTTTTTTGTGGCGTGAAGAATGAAAAACTTCGGATGATTCCCCATGGAATTTTCCCCTCCTACACTCCTAATCTCCCTCAGATTGTGCCGGCTGGCGTAGGTCGAAAAGCTAATCCGATTTGTCAGCTATGTGTTGCGTTAACCGCGAGCCTGCAGATTCTATCTTTTGACTCCGTAACGAGGGTGCCGATGCACCGGAACTTTCCTACCTCAATATCTCGACTCCAAAATTCCAGGTCACCAAAGATCTTTATCACTTAATTGTTATAAGTGTATTTTTGTGACAGCGTGTTCTCACGATTTTTCTTCGGCGTTTTACGAATGCAAAGAAGTTCGAATTCGCTTGCTAAGCTACACGGAACTAGGATTACCACAGCAGGAAAGTTGTGCCAGACTTTCGATCGATTACATCGAAACTTACATAAAACCGAACGGAATCTTCGAAGTGTGAACTTTTTTTTTTGAAAATTTCGTTCACAATCGAAAATTTCGTACCGTTCTCTAATTTTTTTGGTATTCTCGTCGAAAGTTTTCAGCACGAATTAGGAATTACGTGAATTTTAATTATCAAAAAATTAAAGCAAAGGAACTAAAAATACATGACCAAAAATGTTGTATATTAATAATCGGTTATCGATGCTTTAGCATACTGAAAGAGATCTTTTCATTTATTTCAAAAATTCACATTCGGTCAACCAAACTGGCCGGACAGAAAAATTCGAAATTGCGATTGGTCAGGATTTTTTCGTAACTATTCCTGCAGATTTTCAAAAAAAAAAAAAAAATACAAAATAAGACTTTCAATCATCAAGAAAATAAAGAAGCAAAAAAATAAACAATCGTTGCGTTTCGATGTTGGAAACTTCGACTTTTATCGGAGGCGATTTTTCTGGTGAATTTTTTTCAGTAAATTGTCCAGACGATTTTGAACTCGATGTAGATCGTATTGGCTCGATAATGAGAATTTTCGTGATGATGGAGCGCGCACGGCGAGGAAAAAAAAAAAAACAATCGAAATTAATGCGTTGAGTGATCGCGTCGACGCGGTCTCGCGCATCTGCCGGGTCTGCGGGATGATCGCGCGAGAATTCGGGGTTGCAGGTGCGCGTTTCGAGACACAGCGGCAATATCTCGATGATCGCCGAGTTCTCGATAGTAATGACGTTCCTCCATGGAACTGTGACTCTCGTCCCTGCTATCGATAGATCTTCGTCGAGGCCTTTCTTATATATATATACGCGAGAAAAATGCTCTTTCGTTTCGATCCTTAACTCGTTTTTGGATGCGGGAAGATAATGGACTCCGGGTGAGAAAGTGTCCGCCTCGATCTTACGAGATACGATGAAAACGTGTCAAAATATCGAACCAATTTATGGCGCGAACAGAATTTATATCGCCTCGAATATTTTTATTTTTTAATTTATACTTTTTCTTTTCGTCATTCCGAGAGCTTCCAAATGATAGTCTTTGAGACTGACAACCCCCCACTCCTATTACCGGAATTACGAGCACCTTTCTTAATTATCATTTCACCCATCTAAGTATCGTTCAGACTGATGCACTTTAAACACTGTTGATTTTGCCAACTTTTTTATCCACGTATATCGGAAGTGAGAGAGTTACAGATTTGAACAGGATCGTTTCGTCGTATCGCTCGTAGCTGGCTCACATTGGGTATCGAAGATCAATAATCGGGCGTCTAAAAATGTGTCCACGTATAAGTGGATACATTTTCACAGATATCTTTCCTTCCGCGGATACTTTATTGTAGGTGCTTTTGATTTCAAATTATTTATTTTATCGGAGAATTTTATTTATTGATAAATTTTTACTAAACATTATTTATTTTTTTATTTGAAAATCAAATCAATTCTAGTTTGGGGATACAGGTGGTTTTTATTTCAAATTATTTATTTTATTAGTGAATTTTATTGACTGTAGGAGGTTTTTATTTCAAATTATTTATTTTATTGAATAATTTTATTTATTGATAAATTTATACTACGTGGATACTTTTCGTGTTCCTTGTAAATTGACGAAAAGGAATTTTGTCTCTTCGATCTTCGATTTGAGGATTGACGAAGACGTATTTATATATATATTTTTTTTTTTTTGCTTTTGTGAACGTGGGGTGCGAGGAATTCGTATTTATTCGATCGAATTTTTCTCTTCTCGTTCGTGTGAGAAGTCTCGAGAGTGATGTTCGAGAAATGGAAGATAGAAGGTAAGAAAGAGAGGTTAGGATCGGAATAATAAGAATATTTGAAGGTATCGGTGATCATTGGAGGTAAGAGAGAATGACTCGTCGAAATTTAACGGGCTCTGCATAAAAATCAGTCCGAGATAGTTCACCCGGTGGACAAAACCGTCGCGAAGATAGTCCGGGATGATCCCAAGGCATCAAACCGTTTTTTTTGGTACACGTAAAAGTCCCGACGGCTTCGATCGATCGAAGAGCCCGATATATCAGCGTCCGTCGCTACGATTGACGCGTTGGACCTGTTACGAGCCAACTTTTATAGCCTTCCATCACTAGAAGAACGAATTCGTCCCCGGGACTCGTCTTCGTTGCTTCTTCGTGGACGAGTGTGCATCCGGGACGCGCCTCGTAAATTATCTCAATAATCGTTAAAATCCTTACGAACGTCTCGACTACCGAATTCGCTAATTGGCACCGTTCTTAAAATCTACGAATCGAGAATTTAAACGGCCAATGACACGTTACGTCTGCTCGGATCGATTGATTCGAGAAAATCAATGCTGAAAATTGTTTCGACGGAAGCTCGAGAAAAACCCTTCGATTTTCTCTCCCCTCGCGATCCGAAATCTTTTCGCGAACGTTGAGTAAACTTTCAACGAAAATCCAGTCGAATTTGTCATCCAACATCGTTCGAGCTTAATTCTTTAAATACATCAATGAAATAAAAAACAAACGATGAAAAATTCATTGACAAAGGTTAAAATTAAAACGCCAATAATTTCCGTTGCGGTCTAACGCCAGGAAATTCAATATCTCAAAGTGGCTCTTTAATACCTGTGAACTTTACCAATTATCGATAAATATTAATAATTGCAAATCGCATTTTTCCAAATTACCCGAATTTTTTTCTTCCTCGAACGTCGGACGTTCAGGATAATCCGAAATATGTGTCACGATCTACGATCATTTCGAACGATAAATTTCTTCAATGCTGAACAAATTTTATTCTCGATTCGTTTCTATTAATCGTTTTTCTTTGTTGATAATTTATTATCGTTTTTAAACCCTCGTGTGTGATGTGTTCGAAGCAACTTGTCGAAAAACAGGTGATGAATGATTGTAATAAATCTTTACCGGTTGCGAGCAGAGCGAAAGACTTCGGTATCGTTTTCAATTTCTTCTTTTTTTTTTTTCGAGCAATTTTTAAGCGTTCGCTATATCGACGTCCAATGAATCTAACGTGTCGCCGTTGCTTCTGTAACTTTGGCTATACAAGGATTTATTTTTGCCTCGATAACGTTGTAATTGTAATGGAATTGTGATCCGTTCGCTTGCAGAGAACAATCAAATTCTTCATGTTACAATTATATCAATCCTCACGTCTGTGTGGATATGAATACGCACATACATATATATATATATATATAGATGGATATACGCGTAAATGTACGATTCCGAGCATTCGCGATACAGAAAAAGTCTAAGAGTCGTAAAATCCCGATTCGTTTTCGTCGCCTTTTAATCGTTCCGCCAGGGAGTTAACTCTCTCGTTTCGCCAGCCAGTCTCGGACAATTAAAAATCAGCTGCTATTAAACAGTGCCTTTGGCAGTATTAAAAATACACAGGATTGCGGGTCAAGTCTAATATATACATATATATATATATATATATATATATATATATATATACTATATACTATATAGAGGCTAAAAAGAGACCACTCATTGGAAAAGACTAAATAGTACAATTATTTTCACGTTGAAATCGGGAGGATCGTTTTTTCGACGCCTCAGTTATCTCAGAATTACTTAACCAAGTTTCAACGTCGCCCTGGCGCGGAAGGTTGCTCGGAAAACGTACACTCGCGCCATCTCTGTTCGTCGTCGTGAAATTCTTGCTCTCCGGATGACACTTTCTCCCTCTTTATCTCTCTTACTCTCTCCCTCACTCTTTCTCCTACTCTTCCTTTCTTCGTTTCTCTCTCTCTTGAACATTTTTGCGTTTCTTTTGTCCTCAGATGATAATTTTTGGGGTATTTGTTTATGATTGTTGAAATTGTGTTTTTTGGTATTTTTTATTATTATTATTTAGTTATTATTTTGTTGAATATTTATATATTTATTTTGTTAAAATTGTTTTTCTCAAATTGCTTGAAAGTTTGTTTACTAGGGCGTAGTAAAATCTATCATCATCGCTATCATCATCATCGTGATCACTCTCTCCCTCTCTCTCTCTCTCTCTCAGACAACAAAATTTCAATAAAAAATCGATCGTCAATTAAAAAATACTTATCGCAAAGATAAGCCTTTTTCAAAATAAAAAAATCTGGGGCATCGTGAAGTTATAAAATCAAATAAAATTCGAAAATCGATATGCAACGATAAAAATTTCGATTAGCTGTTCTTATCTTGACAATATCAGGAACATAGCTAGAATATAAATTCTAATCCCAAAAATAAATAGTAATTATCGACCCGTCCTTGAATTTCCATAGAAATCCTTTATCAGTCATCAAATATAAGTCCACAATGACATTCAGTAGGCTCCAACATTACCACCCAAAAATTCATTTTCAATAAACCCAAACACTAGTCAAACAATGTCAATTTTTGTTAAAACTCGTGTTACCTTCTCGGTTTCCTATTCCCCTCCCGAGCGTCCTGTTCACCCCCGCGTCACGGTTTTTCCACGCAGGAGTTATTGAACGGGGATGTCGAGCGGAGTGGGAAATGGTAATTTTTGATAAATACGAAGGACCAGAGGCCAACAAAGAATGTTGGTTTAGCGCAGTAGTTGGGCGTGTGTTTGTTATTTTGATGAGGTATAATAATGGAATGGATGTTGGGTGTTGATGCATGGCGCGTAGCGGGGTGCCCCAGATCCTCCGTCTCTGTCCCTCGTTTTCTCCCCCCTCCTAACCCTCCTCCCCCGTCCGCCAACCTTTCCCTCGCTTTCTCTCTCTTTTTCTCTTACGAGAGAGAAACCCTGCGAGTTGCGCGATCGTAGTGCCCTCTTGGGGCGATTTGCAGTGCGCTTCCTCAGAGACCCCCGTAGACAGAGATCCAAACTAGAGACGTCCATCACACGTCAGGCTTTTATGTATTTAGACATATCTCACTGTGCTCGAGACTCTCCTACGATACTCTTCAGTTTCTCCAACTTCGCTTTCTCTCTTTCTCTCTCTCTCTCTCTCTCTCGGTCTCGCATCGTTTCCTTCATTTTTCTTGGCTCTCCGAATGCTTGCTTATCATTCATCGGTCTCTCGCGCATATTTCAACATTAATTTCCCGGATGATGATGCACAGACCCGCGTCAATGCCCGGTTATAAGCGTGCGGTTCCATCATCATTCGTTTAGTCGTTACGCGCTGTTCCGTACCCACTGTCCAACCGAACCAAGGAAAGTTGTTTTTTTAAATTGTTTTTTTTTTTTATTCATATAATCGACCGAATGGTCTCAGCGCTCGTGGCTCGATTATGGCTCGTTAATATCACGCGGTGTTCGATCAAAACTCCTCCCCCCTCCTCCGTACAATCCATCTGGATTTCTTTCCCTTTTTGACAACCCCACTCACGAATATGCATATCTCGTATCCTGGCTTGTACTATTTCCTCAAACGCGCAGCGTGACATTCTTCATTCTCGGTTAATTTTTCATTGTTACCGATCGAGTCGATAAACGCTTTACTCGTATCTTTAAGGAAATTACGAAAGCGTTCCCAGCCACCTCGAAATTTTTAAATCCAAATTATCCCATACTATTCGACAGCTTTGGTCCACCTATTTTGATGAAGCAATGGTAGAGAAATTGGTTTTCGAAGTTTATTCACATGAATGTGACAAAAATGTAACACCAGACCTCAAAATCTTAACAACCGTCAAGAAAAATCAGTTCAACGATTTTCTTACCGGCTGCGCTTGCATCCTTTCGAAGTATCAATGCATTTTTTGACTCGACACTTGTCACTTGTTCACTGTGCGAATTCGTAACTTCCGTCGCTAGGACAGCTACCGTAAGCTGCAGCAGGGAAAAATGTTCAAAAAGTATTCTAGAAACGTTTTTCGCATTTTCCCAGACTAATTTTGTACTTTCGACAAAAACTCGGACATATTCGTAATCAGCAGAAAATTTTCGATTAAATAGACCCTTTTAAGAGCTCAAAAACGGAAAAAAAAATTTTTCGACCTCCCCCGGCCACTTTCCCAGAATCTCGAAAATCACGAAATTTCAAAAGATCGTAGAGTAAGCTCCTTATATGCTATGGACTTTCATTTGGTGGGTTTGGAAAAGGTTTTTGCCTAACTTAAATAATGGCGTTGGATTCGTATCGATATCTCTCATAGTTTTCCCGGAATGTCCTCTCGAAAAATCGCAAAAAAAGAGGCAAAGGGGTATGTATGGAAAAATTTGCAAAAATCGATGGTCCAACTTTGAAATTCTGTCAAAAATCGAAAAATCA
>JAPYZI010002760.1:0-21368 GCA_030523105.1 Ophioninae sp. A BG-2022a | reverse complement strand
TTTTGGATTTTGGGCTTACGATTCACGAATTTCGAAAACTCGAGTCGTCTTTTGATGATTTTCGGGATTTATTGATATATTCCAATTGGAAATTCACCAGAAACCTTGAAGAATGACTAATCTTCTTTTCTCTTTGTTCCGCAGTTTTGAACGTGGCCGGAGGCAAAGCGCCGATGCAGTCGAGCAGCGCGGAGGGTGGAATACCACAGCGGGCGGTTGACGGTAGCAGCGGTCAGGTTTACACCTCGCAAACGTGCACTCTTACGAGAAAGGAGCTCAGGCCTTGGTGGTACGTCAATCTCCTCGAGCCTTACATGGTCCAGTTGGTCCGACTCGACTTTGGAAAGCCATGCTGCGGTAAGAGATTTGTCGAATATCGATCGATCGATCGATCGAAAAGATCGATCCGGGTAACTCGATTCTCGATCGTACCAAGAATTATGATAATTCCGCGAAGTTAGCACGACTTTCTTATCCCTTGTTTTATTTCCACGATTTAAACTTTCTACGAGAGGTGGAAGAAGAAAAAAGCGACGATCGATTTCTGGAATTATCGTCGAGCTCGATCGAGCGTCGAACTCGGTCGTGCGGTATTGGAATCGTTGACGCCATCGTTGTCATCATTATTTTAAATTTAACTTCGATTATCCTCCGTATCGCTTTATTTCTTCAATTTCTTCACCGTGTTACTCGATTTCGTTTGTTCATTTTAGTTTTCTTATAATTTTTGTTGTATTATTTTCTTTAGGCTTACTTGAATACCCGAAAGTTTGCTGGGGCATAATAAAAATTATATCAATCAATCGATCAATCATCTTCATCAACGAAATCGACGTCATCGGACCCTGGAAAACCCTGGATGATCCCCGTTCAGAATTCTCATTCTTTTCACCCTTTTAACCAAACGGATCGCACCGAAAATGGAGGAACAAAAAAACACAGCGAAGAAAGATTGTACCGCGAAACCCAAACGAGCCGTGAAACGTTCAGGGAACGGTTCAACGACCCTCTTCGTCGCATCGTCCCCCCTTCCCTCTTTTTTTCCCCCATCAGCATCCGCCCCCGCTACACACGTGCGTTTTCTTCACTCGCGGAGTTTCGCGGAGAAACTCTTCGAGATACAAGCGAGAGTTTCTCCACTTTCGATTGTTGCAAATCGTCCGGTTATCGTCCGCATCGCGGGCTTTATTATAAATTCCTCGTCGGCGCGCACACACACGCGTTTCCCACACTCGTGTCTTCGATCGTTTATCCTGGTTTCGTGACAGTCCGGAATCATATTTTCGCTCGGTTCCAACCTCCGGTTCACGTCGAAAGAAAAACCCCATGTTTTATCTTCCTTTGATATTTTGCTTCGCTGAAAAAAAAAAAAAAAAAAATAGAAAGAATTATGTTTTTCAATAATTTTCGTTTATGATTTTAACAATGAAGATGTTTAACTTAAATCTCGTTTGGCTTCATTGATAAACTCGGAAAATTAACAATAAAAACTTAGTTTTATTATTCATCGCTTCGATTCTCGATGTTTTAAACAATCGTTTTTTTTTTTTTTTTTTCAAAACTGATAAACTGTGAATTTTTACGTTCGCTCTGTCAGTAATTATCGAACGAAACAGAATTTATTTATGCGCGATCAAAAATAACGAAATTTCGACGAAAATAATGGAAGAAATAAAGTTAAACGTTTCTTCCCTGCTTTTCGCCAAAAGAAGAATCTTAAGAATCGATATTTTTGATTAATTCTGACTTTTTCTGGTCGCTGCAGCGAAATTTGATTTTTATTAAGGCGTTATAACTTGAACAAACAAAAATAAAGGAAACAAACAAAAAAGTTGAATCCTCGGGAAAATACGATACCGAGATTTGTCATACGGGTTCCATACGATAATGGCAAGTTTCCTTTCACGATTGCAAATTTGATATAACGAGTAAAATCGCGTGGCGAATCGTGGAGACGCGCGATTATCCGAGATGTTCACGGATTGAAGGTTTACTGGGTCAAGCGCGTGCGCGGCTCGGAGGATTCTGAAAAAGAATAAAAAAAAAAGGAAATGAAGAAAAGAAGAAATAAAAGCCACGAAGAAGAAGGGAATGAAAAGGACAAGTTTGAGAATTAAGCGAACAACAAGAAAAAAGGAGAATTGAAGAAAAAAAGAAGAAATAACGAAAACAGATGTATTTCGCGATATAAATATTCAAAGGACAAGTGAAAGCTCAATCGAAACGTCGGATACGTGACGCGCACGATCGATCGGCGTTCCCATGAATTTTGTGAATTATAGGGAAGTCTCGGGCGGGGGCGAGGAGCGCCTCCTCGTGTCATTTTGCCATACTTGATGCCCACGTATACGCTCACCGATACATCGATATCGGTATCGAAACCGTTATTCGCGACTAAGCCCGGAGAAAGTTGGGGGAATTAAAAGCCGCCAGCTCGGAACGAACGGCAACGAGATAAAACGCTTGAAACGAATGATACGTCAATGAGCGTATCGTCCTTCGTCAATTTCACCCCTTTAAAACTCTCGTCTAGTGCGAAAGCTGTGATTTTTTTTTTTTTTTTAATTTTTTTATATTTTCCGGGGATTTTTTTTTGGACGAATCATTGAAATAAAATAATTTATAAATTGCGTATGATTTGTATCAAGGTTTGAAAAAACTTTGCGGATTTTTAAAAATCGTTTTCTCTTCGCGAATGGAAAAAAAAAGAACGATTTTTTTTTCTTTTTTGGGAAAGGTGATGGATCACCGGGCACGATAATCGTTCGGGTGGGCAACAATCGTCCGGATCTCGGGACGAATCCGATTTGCAATCGTTTCACTGGTCCACTGGAGGAAGGACAACCTCTCTTTTTACCATGCAATCCACCGATGCCTGGTGCTTTCGTTTCCGTTCATCTCGAAGCTTCGACCGAATCTGCTATTCCGGTACAACTCTCCTTGTGCGAAGCTTTCGTCTACACCGATCAAGCTCTTCCGATCGAAAGATGCCCCCAGTTTCGCGACCAACCACCAGGATCGACCGCGACTTACAACGGCAAATGCTACATATTTTATAACAGGCAACCTCTCGCGTTTCGCGAAGCTTTGGCGTTTTGTCGATCACGGGGTGGTACTCTTGTTGATGAAAGCAATCCGGCACTTCAGGGATTCATCTCGTGGGAACTGTGGAGAAGACACAGGTACGTCATTGATTTACAATTATTGATTTCCAATTACCATCGATTTCCATCATTCATTCCCAATCACCATCGATTTCCAATCATCTTCCATTCCAAATCATCAGTAATCTTCAATCATCATGGATTCCAATCATCATCGATTTCCAATTATTATAAATTCGCTATCATCATCGATATCCAATCATCATGGATTCCCAACCCAACAATTTGGGATATCCGAACTCGCGAGATCGAAGATCCGATCGATGATCTTCCGAGGATTTAAGCGCCGATTTCACGCACGTCTGAATATCACGAGTTACCGTTACGGGATTATTGGAATATTCAAATGGGAATACGAGAAACTTTCGCAGTGAAAGTTTTGGCTTTGCGAGTTGGCGCAGCCAACAGGGGGCGTGGATAAACACGCGTTACGATCACGAGCGAAAAAACTCATTCAGAAACAATTCGTTGGAAAAACGATTGTAAAAAACAATAATTTACAAAAGCGATTAAAAAATCATTGAAAAAGCGATGCTCGTGAAAAAAAGCAATTATTTCTTCTCCGGGCTCATCCGAGTTGTTGAAAAAAAAGAACAAAAGACTGCTGATCGGATCTCGTATTTAATTTTGGCTGGCTTACTCACGCGAAAAGTTATTTGTATTATATCTGGAGCAGAAGCGACACTTCGAGCCAATACTGGATGGGTGCTGTTCGAGATCAAACGGACAAAACTATGTGGAGATGGATAGGAAGCAGCGAGCAGGTGTCGGTTTCATTTTGGAGTTTGCCACAGGGTACGGAGGAGGATTGCGCGAGATACGACGGAAGTCGCGGTTGGTTGTGGTCGGATACTCCTTGTACAGCGAGGCTAAACTACATATGCCAACACCGTGAGTTTCGCTGAAACACGATCTTCGTTGAATGTTAAATGCGGGACGAAAACTCACGAAGCTTGTTTGGTTGTTTGTTTGGGTTTGGAAATTTCAGAGCCTCGAGCTTGCGGACGACCGGAGCAACCGCCAAACTCAACGATGACGATCGTGAACGAGCCAGCTGACGATAAATCCACCAGGAACGATTACGCGGTTGGAGCTTTGGTGGAGTACAGTTGCAACACCGGAAGTTTGTTGATCGGTCCATCAGCGAGGACTTGCCTCGACACCGGTTTTTATAACGAGTTCCCACCGGTTTGCAAGAGCATCGAGTGCGGCTATCCGGCTAGCATAAAGCACGGAGAATACACGCTGATCAACAACACCGTCAGCTATCTCAGCCAAGTCTTGTACTCCTGCGAAGACGGTTACGAGATGACCGGACGCGCTCGTCTTACTTGCGACATCGACGAGCGTTGGAACGGACCTCCACCGCGATGCGAACCTATCCGTTGCGACTCGCCACCCAATGTTCCCCACAGTCGCCTCGAAATCGACGAGATCGACGTCCAAGAGAAAAACTTGGCCAAACCTGCGAATCGCAGTCTCCTCCTCGTTGGCAGCATTATCACTTACACCTGCGAAAGAGGTTATCGCATTAATGGCCATAGACAGTTACTCTGCCTCCCCACTGGACTCTACGATCATCCGCCTCCAATTTGCTCAGGTATTTGCACTAAAGTACCGTACGACTTGATTATTCTCCGTTGGGAGATTCGCTGTTATTAAAGCTAAGAGCGTATCGATCGACTAGCTTTCACCAGGAACTCTGTACGAATTTTCATTGGAAAGAGTTTCCAACTTCTGAAGGCCTGAATTCTTTCGAAGCCACAAATACGTAATATTGTACTTGCAGAGAATGAACATTTTTAACGGTTTTCACTTAGGCAGTATTGTTTCTTTTTTCTGCCAGTATTATTTCTTCTTTCACGCAATCAGAATATGACTTCTTCTTTCTTCCTGTATTATTTCTTCCCCAATATCGCGAGTCCGTAATTGAAGATATGTATATCGTTTATGCAGAAGAACCTCGTACGACCGTCGCCGTTCCATCCAGAGCGACGTCACGTCCTGCGATAACCCGAGGAAGACCTTTCCTGCCGACGCGTAGAACTACCCCGATTCCACCCTCGACGATTCTTGTAACAAAGTCAAGCCCTAGTTTGACGACGGAAGAAACTATATCGACGACAAATTCGCCGCACAAAGCAGCGGCGCCTGGTGGGGCCGTTGAGCTTCCAGCCATTGTCAGGGAAACGATACCAAAGAGGCCGACCGTAGGACTCGCAAGAACGCCTCCGCCACCGACAAACTTCCACGGGGAAAACAACAGCGATCATCCACAGGACAACGAAATCGCCGGAAGTGGAGTGGACAATGCTCAAGCAAAAATAGGGCCCGGAGTGCCCGAGCCTTCCGGGCCTTATCGGGTCGACCGTGCGGATTCACCCACGCATCAAGCGAAACTCAACTTGGGTGCCGTCATTGGCCTTGGTGTATTCGGCGGGTTTGTCTTCCTCGCAGCCATCATTACGACTGTCACTATTCTCATACGCAGGTAACGTAACGCAACGTGATCGAATCGCGAAAAGCGTTTTTTCTTTTTGTTGTTCTCAATAACTATGCAGCGATGTTGAACAAAGTACGATACAAAATCGAAATCCTGTAGTACACGCCCGTATCGTCCAGTCCACGCTCGTGCTGTCTCCTGGACAAATCTACACTTTTCTGGTGTACCAATGGCTCAGGGATAACCTTGTATATTACCGAAATGAAAAACATCCCACATCCGCGCTTATTCTTCCTCTAAATTTCTCCGGCGTACTTTCTATCCATTAGAATCCACTTGTCGTGGATAGATCGCGCGGTGACGCCTCGATGCTTCTACGGAAGAAATGGCGTCCTATCTTTCCTTTTTTCACCTCGTGCCTAATTATTTTTTTTTCCACGAAGTGTACGATTCATTGAAGGAAACGCGGAAACGAATTTTTCGTCGTGGGGTGACTCTAACATATCGTACCTCCCATTAACGTACGAGGTTTGTTAAAAAAAGTGAGGTTACGTTTTATTCTTTTCGGAAAATATTGGTTTATCGATCAGTATCAATAGCTAAGCACACCAAAATACCTCTAACCTATGTATCAGAAACGGACAATGCAAAATGGCCGTCAACATACTTCGTAGACGTGTGTATCGATAGAAGAAGAAAAAAGATCGAAAATCGAAGGAACGTAGGCTCGGGAATGTTAAAAAGTCATTTTTTTGAGCAAACCTCGTATCGACATTATAGTGTTTCCTGTCCGTAGCTACTATCGGTGCTGTTATCATCACTTCCAATGCCCATCTTTTCCGTGAGCTGTTTTATCACTTCCGTCCTATCTTCTCGTACACGACTTACAGCTTAGCGGTACTTCAGTAATCTGTAAACTAACAAAAAGAGTCTAAATGTATACGTTTGCGCTACGACGGTTAGCGGTAGCGGAAATGTACGAGGAAGCAGGCGACGCCGGGGTCTGACGGGTGTCGGTGGTCTGGGTGGTAACGGTGGCGGCCTCGGTAGAGCCGAGCCTGGAATGCCGTCTCGTTGGTACACCCTTCTAGCGCTTCCGTTTCCCGACCAACACCTCGGGCGTCGCGATCTCACGGCGCGCCGTGGAAGCGATCATCCGTACTCGTTCAGTCTATCGGCGGCTCATCGGGCTGGCTACTTCTCCAATCCTTCTCTCTAACGAATCATCGACGTTCGCGCGCGTCGTCAGACAACCCACCCTGCCTCCACAACTCCCACCAACAATTCATCAATGAGACAACGCGCCAAACATCGTGTACGACCTTCATCGTCCCGCGAACGCAACCCTCTATAGTCAAGGTAAAACGCAAGAGCTCAACGATCGTCGTCGTCGCACGGAATCACCTGCAAACAGTAGAAAACTCGCTTCTTCCTCGATGCTTCGATCCGGAGAGAATTACCACGAACACACGCCGCTTGCTTCATTACACGTTTCTCTCTCTTCCTCTCTTTTTCTCTTTATTTGTAATTATTGATCGCAATGGTAAATCTCCGTTACAACTCTTCAACATAAGATCCCTTTCCCTCCCCGTCACTCTCGAGTCACCGTCACGGCGCGTCGAACGCTTTCTTGCACTGCCCGGTCAGCTGGAATTCCATGACACAGTACAAGAGACACAAGGACGATATCGGGGCTGAAAAGTAGATTGTGAGCGCACGTCGGAATTTGCGGATATGTATGAGTGAATATTAACTCGAACAGTACGCAGTACGGCGATCTTCATCCGTGTAATATGATAGCGAGAAGAAACCGAAATTGTCTTTTCTTCTGAAAAATTAATCACTCTTGTTCGAAACCCGAGGTTTGATCCGTTTCTCTTTGTTTGTTGAATGATCAGGAACCGTGGAGGACGGAGCAAGCACTATCGTCATCGTGCATCGCCGGATTGCAACACCGTAGCGAGCTTTGACAGTGGCTCGTCCGAGAGCCGTGGTGGATTGAATCGTTACTACCGTCAAGCATGGGAGAATCTCCACGAAACGGCCGGTACAAAAGCCAATCATTCGCCTCTGCGTCGCAAGGAGACCCTGGATGAACCCGGGTATCGTGACAATTATCGAGCCGGCGCAAACGAGAGGGAAGGAGTCGCAGAGCAGCTCGCAGTCAACGAAACATCCTCCTATCCAGCGACCAAACCAGCCAGTGTTAACGATAAGAAACGCCATCATCATCATCACCATCATCATCATCATGGCAGCAACGCTGCGTCATCCGATTGGAGACAATCCCAGTCTCATCACAGATACTGAATAATTTATCTAAAGCGTCGTGAAGAAGACTTTCAACTTCCTTTGCTTGGGTCTCAGGATGTCAAACTTCTTATGAAAATCTCGCGTTAGAAACGTCGGACAATCCTGATATACTTTCAATTTCCAACTATGCATAATTACGTACTTTTAAAACCTTTCATTGGCGTAGTCAGCAGGAGGGAAGGACTTCGTCTTCCTTCAAGAAAATGATCGATAATCATTCAATCTGAATATTCGAATAATTCGATTCGAAATTTATGCGATATAAATATAGCTTCATATAATTTTAATTTATTATCTCTGTTAGAACGTCACAGTTCATAGAAGAAAATAACTATTTCGTTACGTAAACTAATTAGACATAATATTTATCGATCAAATATGAAATAAGGATGAAGCTTCTTTATTAAAATGAAGAAACGGCGATAAAATGGACGTTAACTACGCCAATGAATTCCCCTGTTAAATTTCTATTCATTTTCGAGCATATGTTGTATCCGGCGCGAGCACATTTCTGTAAATATCGCAAACTCTCTGATTTAGTAGCATCGTAGGGTTCGAAGTCTTCGTGGCTCGTCGCGCATGGGGCTCACCCCCGAGTTGGAGGACATGCCAAAAAACCAGAAAATTTATATACGTATACATATAAATAATATATACGATTATAATTACATATATATATATAAATATATGTTATGGGCAATGTTAGGCGATAGAGCAATAAGATCACAATTGCGAACACCCTGAATTAAAAGCTTGAAGCTAATTGTCGTCGAATGCCTATTAATATGCGATAAACTCGATATTTATCAAACTTGTCAAAAGAACGTTCACAATTCACAGGCGATTTAATCGGTGTGACATTTGATCCATGGGCTCTTTGGCCTCGCCTTGAGGGTCCGAGTTAGTTTGAATTTTTTTGTTATTCAGTTTTATGGACGGTAATTCGATAGGATAATCCATCGACTCAAGGGCAGGCCGACGCGGCCCATTTAGTTCTTTTATATCGTCGCGTGGAATATTTTAATCGTTAATAATTTAAAAAGGGCTTTCTCGCTCACCTGTTCGACTGATGTAACGTATTTGTTGTTCGCTCTGCACTGTCGTGTGAACAATAGGGTTGAATGTCTACGAGTCGGTTGTTCGTTAACATTAGTGCCATTATCGGCAATCCTCGTACATATCCGCTTTTGTCGCGTTTTCGCTAAACGTATGTAAACCCATGCGCGAATAATTTCTAATCTTGCGACAAATGTGCGAGAAACGTTACGTTTGTTCGACCACCAATTTCGTATGGAATTTGTAAAATAAAGTTAAGTGAAAACGAAAAATGTTGTAACAATGATAAAGGTTCTGAAATGTCAGTTGTACGGAGTGAAGTACATGGGATACGATGAGACAAAGAGCTAATAAATGTATCACGTTGATTGATATTCGTCTAAACTTCGAAGAATGCAAACGCTTCCGGTACGGCATTCAACTAGTTTATAATCAGCCAGTCGGTACTTACGGTTAGCTTCCGTGAATTGGAGGTTCGTTAACGCATTTTTCTTTCGTCTTGCAGAACTTTAGAAGAAAAATGGCGTCATCGTTGGAAAAGAACTAATTAAACATTTACGAAGAAAAATGTAACCTCGTAACACACGCGAAGAAGACATCGAGAACTGAAACGGAAACGGCCGTTATTCAGGAGAGTTTTAAATGAGAACTGACCTGCAGCGACGCGCAGTGGCGTTTAGGCGAACTGAAGCCAGCTCTGCCAACCTTTTGGTTTTGACAGGCAGAGGGAGCCACGCGTCCGAAAACTTTGGCGGTCTACTCGCTGTCCCGGCATTTCCAACCTCCGCGTCGTCCAATGAAATTCCGTCAGCTACAGCTGATCATTCTGATACCTTTACGATGCGTTTGCCGGTTGTTTTCGAGGTTGTTACGTTTCACGAGTACAACAGTCCACAAAAATGGACAAAGAAACGGCAAATATAGACGAGAGTTCAAACAAATTTGAGCAAGAGACGATTACACCCTACAAAGTGGCAGTGGTTATATTAATCAAGGAATACTGCTACAAAACTGTCAAAGGTACAAAAATAGCAGAGTTGCGGGAACTCGCCATTTTTACGTACACGTGGGAAAAGTGTATAAAAATTATCGAATTGTTTCAGTGGTAATCGAGCGTCGTGATTTCTGCATAGCGGCGCTTAAAATAATTCAAGTAAAGGCGTTATTCATAAATCTTTACAAAAGTTGCGATTCCTGTTTGATAGGAGTTCAAAATGATCACAATTGATTTCAGTCACCTGATATGGAGTTGATAGACCTGATGAAGACGCTTCGCTCCGGCGAATTTACGTTACAAAGATTTGCCCACTTGTTGGAGACAGAGATGGCGGCTCTTTGCGAAACTGGAGTAGACGCTCTATTAGAGCTGTTCGACAGTTTGAACAAGCTAATGAAGCCGTCGCACGATCATTCCCTATCTCCTCCGGCTCTGTACAGAAATTCCGTCCTCGGCATATACGTTCGCAGGATCATCCTTATCTTTGAACAATTGCCATTCTTCAAAGTAGTCCAGCTGTTCGAGTCTTTCGTCTCGGAATTCATGAAGATCGTGGACGAAGATCTGACGGAGAGCATTTCTGCACCCAAGAAGGATGAGTCGCTTACTAAAAAGTTCGTACGGGTTTGACCGGTGTAATTATTGACTATTGCAGAATTTCCAATTTTTCATTCTTCCAGGAGTATTCTCGTGTGGGGTGGACGTCAAGCCGAACTGTTGGTAGCCCAACAAGCCCGGGCGCTTCAAACGGACGAGCACAAAGCCATGTCGCCCAGCGAACTTCAAAATCTCATCAAAGAACTCTTGAGTTGCAATCCCTATTACGCCGAAGCTGTAAGTCCACAATGAACGCCATTTCCTCGGTTTATAAGGAGTACGCTTATCATCGTTCGATCTTTCGTACAGCACTATCTCAGCTACCTGAATTGTCTGCGCGTCAATGAGTATTGCGGCTCCCTGGACAGCCTCTATCATTGCTTCGACAGATTGGCTCCTCTGGAGAACAGATCAACGCCGGAAGACAGGGCAAGAACGTTCCGATACGCAGCGCTCAATCTCGCGGCTCTTCACGCTCAGTTTGGCCACAAGTACGTCGGAATCCTAGTTTTATACGGTTTTGTCTTTTTGCGAAAAATAAGCCAACTTGCTATTACGGTTATTAGGGGGTTTCAGAGGAGTGTTGAAAGTTCGAACTTGCCCATTGCTGTTAACTAAGGATTGTCCTTTCTTAACAGCAAAGTTGCTCAAGCTGCGTTGAAGGAAGCGATCATGATGGCCCAGGAAGCCGGCGACAACGTTTGCTTGCAATTGGCGCATGCCTGGATGTACCATCTCACAAAAGACAAAAAGTTGGTTCGTTTAACATCGATAGGGTCCGAACAGAGCTGAGCTTTTTTTATGAATCGTTTCAGGGGACCGCTGATAGAGAGATCTGTGGGGAAAGCGAGTATGCTGGGAATAACACATACGACGAGTCTCGGATTAATCGCTTCGGCTCACAATTCAGCTTTGGAGGGAAAACCGCCGTCTCACGTGTTCGAGGTAATTTTTTCGTATCGGCCTAATTACAACTGCAACAGCGATTATATTTCTGTACGCGAATCTCATCGATGTTAACAGACGTTGGTAAAATCGGACGTCGTAAATTGTCAACACACGATGATGGATCTGCTGTCGATGACGTACGCGGAGAAATCGGCGCTTTGGGCTTACTACGGAAAAATGGAAATGTCTTCGGTGTGCGCGCAGCTGTTGTTGCTCAGAAACGCCGGAGACAAAAAGCAGCACATGTTCAACGGTCCCTCGACGTGTCAGGCGATCGCGAACGTGGCGAACATGCTCGTACATTTCGGCGAGTACAATCTCGTGGAGGTTGTGATAGCGCACGGTAAAGAAAGATTTCCAAACGAGCCGAGCAACAAGATATTGATGTTGAGCGAGCAACTCGCCGCATTCACGAAGATGATGAGGCACGAGAAGTGGAGCGAGGCGGAAACGATTGCCTCCCAAATATCCAGCCTCGATCCAACCGAGAGTAAGTTTCGTCAAGCCGAGGTTTGCCTGGCTAAAGGAGATTTCCCGAACGCGCTGGAAAACGTTCGGAGCATCGAGGGAAGCGACATCACACCGGACAATCGAGTTCGAGCGATGATTCTGACTAGCGAGATTATGAGCTCTTCCGTATTACTTGGGAGCGGTATAAGCGGCACGAATTCCCTCGTTCTCCTAAATTCAGCCCTGGAAATGGCAACGAGAAATTATTTATCCTACTACGAAGCGGAGGTGAAAATGCATCTCGGGAATATTCAATTGATGATGGGAATGCCGAATCAAGCGGCGAATCTCGTGGATGAAGCTATCATTCATATATTGGCGCACGGGGGTTGGTACGATCAAGGCAGAGCTTTCGTATTGTACGCAAAATGTCTTCTCGCCACAGCACCCGCAGCCGGTGAAAAGCGTACCGCTGTCATTAAGGACGCCATCAAGGCTCTTCGCAAAGCCAAAAAGCATTTCGACTCTGTCGAAGCTTTCGGAAGATCCAGAAGCACTCTCTATCTCCTGGGCTTGCTGTATAACGAAATCTGCTTTATGGAAGAGAGAAACCAGTGCGCTTTTCAATATCGCCAGTTGAACGCTCAGTATCCGTGGAAATCCGATAACGTCAAACGTTACTGATTTTCAACGAGTAAAATTCGAAGTTCCATTACTTTTGTTAGAAACAGTATTAATAATTCGTATTTTTATAAACAAAGGTGTTCAAGCTTTTCTTGACGCTTTTTTCTTTGCTCCAGCCGAGCCTGAATTGTCTTCAATGTCCGAAGAATTCCTCTCGTTGGCGCCCAGAGATATCCAGTCTTGATTCAAGCCGACGTCGCACCACTCGCCGCCTTCTTTTCTTTCCTACAATACCCAAGATTATCAACGACATTGATGATATCCAGTCTCGATGATAATACTCGACGTACCCAACTTTTTCGATGCAGCTTTTGTCTTTATTCCTCGCGTTGTTGACCGTACTCGCAACCGGATGCCGTTGCAAAGTATTCGGTGGTATATCGATGCTGCGCAGTTTCGCGAGAGCTTCAACGACAGAAATTTCTTTGTAGGCCAACCTGACCTGGAAATTTTCATTCGTTATTTCGATTATCAAAGTTTTCTTCAATGAGGAGAAATCGGTCAGGAAGATTGCTCACTTGCAAATCTTTTTCGGATTGAAGAACGACGAGGGCTCGATAACGAAGCCAGGAGAGGGCGTCGTTGGAGGCAGTCGTCAGGATTGTACAACTGCAAATCGTTCCACTCTGAAATTCAACGTTATTTTTGGAAAAGTGGATTTTGAACTCGGAAAATCGAACGGTCTCGAATCTCTTTGTCGTCCCGTAATCTTTCGAATCACCATAGTCCGAAGAGGGTCTTTTGAAGAGCTGAAACGATTTCGCGACAGGAAGCAACGAGCGTGAAAACGAACACTCCGTGGTCATTAGCGAGTCGAATTAGTGTGTACGCATTAGCGCGATTTTTTCATGCTTTTCGAACGTGCGCGAGGGCAACCCCTTTTTCAGCGTTGAGTACCTTCGACGTTTGTAACGAACGAGCAATACGCGAGGAATTCGAAGAATCGTCGAAGCGTTGTACCCGGCTAAAATTTCGAAGTGTTTCGACCCCCTCGGCAGAGAGGTTACGATATCTCGAGTGCCCGCGTGAACGCTGAAAGATCTTTGAGTGGTTGGGAAAATTCCTCGAGGGGTCTTGAAGCTAATACGGGAAAACACTTAAGTCGTTTACTCCGGGGAGGTTATGTTCGAAGAAAAGTAGAAGGCGGAGAAATCGAGCGATAAACGTGGTAAAAGTGAGGTTATGTTAGAAGAAAAGAAAAACCGGGGGATAACAGTGACAATGTGAGGTTATATTCGTAAAACTAAAGAAAAACAAAGGAAACGTAAAATCCCGCAAGGATTTAAATAGAATAAAGAAACGATGCGATATTTAGATATGATAAAGGGACAATACAGTGAATTGACGGTATTGACTTCGAGTATGAGATTATAAGGAGTCCGAAATACCTCTGACGCAGAGGGTTCGACATTTTCGAGGGTTGTAAATCGAAACCGAGTATTTGGACCACCCATAAACTTCCCCCCTTTCGAAAGACCCGGCTTTCATCGTTAGGTTATTCCAGGGGCTGCGGGGCGTGTTTTCGAAACTGCCTCGAATCCTCGACACATTAAAGTAACGTTTATAGAACGGGTATAGCGTTGGGTACAACACCTGGCTTCGGTACGATAGATAGAACGTGTTTTCTTTCACGGGCGCAGCGACGTTTCACAATAATTGTCCCGGGGACGCTTTTTGTTCAATTATGCGTTTCATACACTCTCGGGTACGGTTCGATCCTTGAATTCCTGAGAGCCGACTCATCGCGAGGATCTCTCTCGGCTGCGCTTCGTTCGTGTCACACGACCGGTTTTTGTTTGTTTTTTTTTTCTTCCTTTTTTTTCTTTTTCAACGTATGCAACTTTTCGCGGTATAAAATGGATACACGCACATCGGTATGCAAATACGCAGTGACGTACACAATGCCTCGCCCGATCTTCGAACTTCGCGACGATGCCATCGGCGCTTCGAGCTTGAACGCCCCATTCGCGATATGCCGGGTTAAAAAATAACGAACTTTGAAAGATGCGCATTCGAAACGAGATCGTTCGAATCCAAACCCGCTAAAAATCGGCAAGATCGGTATCGACGAAAATCGGCAATATCGGTATCGTTGAAAACCGAACGAAATTGGAAATTGACAGTATCGTCGTTAAAGAAATTCGAAAGGCATCAAAATCGGCGAGATTCGTGTCAAGCTAGGATTAGCGGAAACGAAAAACCGGTAAGAAAAAAAAAAGAGATTCGGACCTCTACGAGATTCCTCGTGAAACCGCAAAAAATTGTCGTAAACGCGATAAATTGTGATGACCGAAAGAGGAATTCTCCGGTCGTCATTCGTTCGAAAAAAAGAGAGAAGGAATAAAAGAAGAACCCACGCGAAATCTCTTGTTCACCGACGCTACCGATATACAGCGTTGATTATCTCCGTACCTTCTCACCGGGAGTCGCGGACGCGAACATTTTCAATCGCTTCGCGCTGTGAAAGTAACTGCCCGGCTCAGCGGTTCTCAGTTCCGATTAATTCAATTAATAGCCATGTTTACGCACCCTGTATATAATACACACGTTCAATATACAGGGTGACTCAAAAAAATGATTTGCCAACAATTCATCGATCTCCAAAAAACATTTGAAAAATAACAGGATAACGGAAAAACGAAAAATAAAGAATATAAAGAAAATTCGACTTTCAAGTATAATTATTATTTCCGCCCCACCCTTTTGAATGAATATACAGCGTGAAAAAAAAATATCCTAAAAATCCATGAGTTGGAAAAAAACATAAAAAAAAATCCTGAAAAATCAAAATTCTTTTTCTCTCATACTTTTTTGAACGTTGATACACAATTTTCATACGATTTTTCTAACCTAAATGGATTTTCACTAAAAGTTCGAGATAATATTGCCAAATTTTACGAATGTTAAGTTTTTTTTTTTTTATTATTAAAAGCAAAATGCGAAAAGTAAAAAAAAAAGAGATTTTTCGTCAGTTCGTATATCCGAAGATTTCCTAGGAACATAAATTCGAGGGGAGGGGATGGGAAGGGCCGCGTGTTTCGAGTTGTCGAAACTCGCCGGTAGTCGAAACTCGATAAAATTCCGAATAAATTAAGCGTACGAAAGTTGAACACTCGGCTGATTCCGAATAGGCTCTTGGAGGTGACCGGAAGTGCGAATTTCGGGCGATCCGTGTTTCTCCGCTTAAAAGCGTGGCTTAAAAAGAAAATAAAATAATAAAAACTGCAAAAAAACACGATATAAACTAAAAAAAAAACAAAAATAATAAAAACATTGCGTTGTACGAGGAACGTAGAAGAGCGTTGAATGAGCAACGGATCGTCGATTGAGGAATCATCGGTACGGGGGAATTACCCGTTTCGTTTCCGTTTCTGCGGATTGTTTGGGAACGCGTTGCAGGCTGCCACCCACCTGTCTTCAAGGCTGAGCTTCTTTCTACCCGTATTTGGTATAAACATCGGGGGCATCACTCGATTATGAAGAAAGAGAGAGAGAGAGAGAGAGGGAGAGGGAGGGAGAAAGAGAGGAAGACGAAAAGGGGGCATTTTTTAAAACAGCGAAGTCAAGCGTCTTCATTGGGACCTCCAAATGAAAGAGTCCCTCTCTCTCTCTCTCTCTCGCTTTCTGTTCAGTCTCATACCGATGGTGAGAGTCCGAGCGTAGCCCGTGCGCGATCAGTTGTCACCGCGCCACCGTGTGTGCGTGCGGCGCGTTTCCGCCACGCCGTGCCGCTTCGCGTCAACCGTTATTTTTATTTTTTTTTTAATTTTTCTTTCCTTTCTTTTTATCTTAAATTCCTTCGACTTCAGTAAAACCCGCGCGAGCACGTACAAAAAAAAAACGAAACAAGATAAACGAACAATACGAAAAGTACTTTATCGATCGAAAGTGAAGGTTTTTATTTTACCGATCGTGCGACGCAAATTTGTGCATTCATAACGACGGGATTCACATCGCTGTTCATCACACTTCGGACTTCGGATTTTATTTAAACGAGGTAAGCGCGTGTGCTATTTTTATTTCATTCTTTTTTTATCTACGCAATATCAGAGATACTATTGTTATTGTCGTTGCTTAGAATAATTGTTAATAATAATAATGAAAGCAATTTTTCAATTATTTTTCAAATAAAAAAAGTTTTTAAAAATATTCGCGTTTTAAGAGAATAAATGTTATAATATATCATTATGATTATTTTATTATTATTCACATATAACGATCATTAGTTATTTTATTCACTGTTCCACCAAGACAATATATTATCAAATGACAAAACAAATCGATCGCTCGAATAGCAAAAAAAAAAAAAAACATCGCGAAACTTTACTACGGGAAACACGCCTCGTCGTACGCGTCCAGTTTGAAACTTCGAAGTTCGACGAGAGACTGTCGAGTCGCTAGTGATAGAGTTCTGTTCGGAGTTGGTTTCACGGACGGTATCGAACTGGAGCACGAGAGTCGAGCACGTGCGTTTACGCGACGCAAAACGAAAAGCCCGTTTTCTCGGACCGACGCGATTTTTTCTCGAATATCAATGCCAAAAGATTGCTCTGGTTTTAACAATTGGCAGGGTGACAATTCCGCCTCCCCCTCACTCCCTGCTATTTTACGAATCTGACCAACACCCCGATTCAATTTTATTTCACTTAATAAAAAAAAAAACATTCGATTGGCACGATTATTATTATTATTGTCGTAATGATAGTTTAGTCAATTTATTAAAAGAATTTAAAAAATTAAATTATACAATAATAATAATAATAATAATAACAACAAATGAAAATAGTCACTCGTCCAGCGGTTAACACGAGTTTCCCGAATTCGCCACGAACCGGCGAATTTCCGAAAACGCCATAAATACATTTCCGGCGGTCGGTAAAATTCTCGATATCGGGCCACCGGGCTACTAGATTCTCGTTATTCGCACCAGTTGGACGAGCGAGCGCGAAGCTACGGTTACGGTAGTGACTCGGGGAATAAAAGTGAAATAAAAAAAAAAAAAAACAAAAAACGAAGAGAGTAACGAACGTTGCGATGTTTGGGGAGTCTGAGTTGAAACGGGCGAAGCTTCGAGCGCGAAGAAGCGACGACTCGAGCGCGAAGAAGCGAAACACTCGGTCGATCGCCGACAATGTAAACTTCGGCAAACGCGCGCTGACAGAAGATAAGAACGAGCGAGAACAAATGAAAAATCTTTCGTTACGTATTCGAACGAGACGGTCCTACGAGTCGAGGAAAACAAAATTGTTGTTATTAATACTATTATTACACGAGGTTTTTTTAAAAGAATGAAGTGACTGTTTATTTTTTCATCCGTTTGTCGTAAAAACATAACCTCTCTGAAGAGGTTATGTTTTTACGACATAACCTCTCTGAAGCGACGTATCCATTGTTTCTTCGATACCTTTCCCGGCGAAACAAAAATACTCGTTCCACGCTCGTGCTATATTTGCTTTTCCATTGTGCACATGGAAAGACCGATTCTTGCACGTTTGGATATCGAATCGTGGGCGTTGCGCAATCCGATACCACTAGCATCGATATACACATATATATATATATATATATATATATAATTCGTACACGTACGACGCGTGAACACGTGCAACCTAACGAGCGGGTTTTTCTTTTTCCTTTTAATTTTTTCTCTCGTGCGAATAGTCTGCCGGAGGTAAAACTGCAAAATCTCCGCGCGGCTTTATTGAAACAGAAACAAAATAAACAAGAAAAGTGAAAGGAACGATCGATGAAAAAAAAAAAAAAAAACAAAATCAGAATTTTAAAAAACGAAACGAACCGACCGCGAAAGAGAAGCGCGTTAATCATAACGCGATGGAAATACTTAAAGATTTCTTTCATTTTTTCTAGCAATGTTTATAAAAATGGCAATAAATAAAAAGTAAAGAATTGAAAAAAAATGAATAATAATAATAATAATAATAATAATAATAATAATAGGTACTTTTTTATTTTAATTATTTTATAAATAAATAAAAATAATAATAACTGAATAACAAAAATAATGAAAAATAATAAAAAACATAATATTTTTTTAAAATATCATAATAATGCAATAATAATACTTGGAAAGGAAAAAGAGAAGATTTTTTGTTTCTTTTTTCGTTAAATACGAAAAAATAGCGAGCGAAGCCAGCTCGCGGGTCCTCGTAGTTGAATCGACGACGAGCTCTCCGGCAAAACGACAACGAGAGATGAGTTAATCGCACGCACGACGATGTTCGGGTTACGTGCGCGCGCTGGAAATAAGTAATTTCTCCATCAACGCGGGCGTTATGTTTCCTACGTGTGTATCTGGTCCGCGTACACGAACGGAATAATGAACCAACGGCTTAACGAATCCGCCATTTCCGATGGGTGAAGGAATACCCGGTTCTCTAATTTTTTTTTTTTTTTTTTCGTTAAAAAACATCCCATTTACGCTAAAATTTTTTATCCTCAAAAATCGAAAGGTATTTTCGAAAAAAAAAATTTTTTTCGAAAAAATGTAACATTTTTTACGTGTAAAAAAAAAAGAATATCGACGAACCGAGAATTCTTTTTTTCTTTCCCCACCTCCGATGGATAAAAGAATTCTCGGTTCGCAAACTTTTTTATTCTCAAAAATTCCTTTCGATTTACGTGAATAAAAAAAGAATCGTTTTGTTTTTTTATTAAAAAAAAACGTCCCATAATAATAATAATATTAATAATTATGACTTTTATCTATTTATTTGTTTTTTTTTTTAATTTTTTCAGATATTTCCGAAGTAACGGATTTCGTAATAGGAGAGAGAAGAAAGGGAGAGGGGAGGGGGGTTGCGCATGTCCCGAGACTCTTCTGGGAGTAGAGGGGGAGAAAAAAAAAGGATAGTCGGTAGTGAATGAAAGCGGAAGGAAGAAAGCGTGGAGATGACGAAGGAGTTGCGCATGCTTGAGGCCTACGTCGGTGAGACTGACGGGAGGGCGCTCGGAAACCCAGGAGGAGAAGGTGGAGGTGTAACGATGCAACAGGACGAGGACGTTCAGTGCACCGGTAGAAGTCGACCAGTGAGCTTCTACGACAATTTCAAGGTCCGTTTCGACGAACGATCGACGATCGGTAAATCAGGATTATCCTTGATTAAATTGTTGGCGAATTTCGACGAGTGTCACGTGACGAATATATTTGTAATAAATGAATAAAAATGTGATCGAAACAGGAACGATGTGGCCCGATACGAATATACGTAACCTTTAACCTCGTTTTTTTTTTTTCGTATTTGAATGACGTGGAATTTTCAGATTAACTTAGTCTTTTTTTTTCAGTGCTGAGAAATTTTTCAAAAAAAAAAAAAAAATTGTTTTATTCGTTTTGATTTATTATTGAATTTTGTACTTATCTGTGAACGACCTTGAAGTCGTTTTTCCCCTTCGATATTCGCTTTTATCTCATAGCGTTTTATGTTTGATTTTTTTTTATTTATTTTTTTTTTTTGAGTATTCGGTTTTTATTCGTCGCAGGAATATTTTGTTTGGGGTTGGTTGGGTTTGTTTGGGTTGTAGATAAAAGTTCGAAAAATTAGTTTTTAATTGTTTTTTTTTTGTTTTTTTTTTTTCGTAGGACATCGGGGCAATGCCACCGTGCATTACTTCCGCTATGAGTGTAGGGAATTTGAGCCAACGGACACGCGACAACGAGATCGACGAAACGACAAATTCCAATGGTCGAGAGTTGACTAACAATAATCGAGTTAGCAGCGCTGTTAGCGCTGGCAACGTATCCAAAATTCAAGCCAACAAAGTTACAGGTCAGTCAAACGTCAGCGTTCTTTGTTTTCTTTGATTTGTTTGTTTGGGTTTGTTTGGGTTTAGAAAAATTGAAAAATTAAAAAAATGAAACGAAATAGATAAAAAGAATAAATAAAATGGTTGTTTGGGTTTGTTTGGGTTTAGAAAAATTGAAAAATAAAAAAATGAAACGAAATAGATAAAAAAGAATAAATAAAATGTTTGTTTGGGTTTGTTTGGGTTTAGAAAAATTGAAAAATAAAAAAAATGAAACGAAATAGATGAAAAAGAATAAATAAAATGTTCGTTTGGGTTTGTTTGGGTTTAGAAAAATTGATAAATAAAAAAAATGAAACGAAATAGATAAAAAAGAATAAATAAAATGTTCGTTTGGGTTTGTTTGGGTTTAGAAAAATTGAAAAATAAAAAAATGAAACGAAATAGATGAAAAAGAATAAATAAAATGTTCGTTTGGGTTTGTTTAGGCTTAGAAAAATTGAAAAATAAAAAAAAATAAATGTTTGTTGCGACGTAGGATTAGTAATTGAAAAGAGATTTTGATGTTGGTCTGTTTTTTTTTTCCAGGAGCTCTATCGACCGGCAATATCGGATGGATAACGCGATCGGAGAGGGACAAAGAACTGGACAGAGCCCCGTCGATGGCCAATTGCCTTTCGACAACCGTGCCCGTTAATCTGGCCGCTTCCCAAATAGCTGGCAGACACACACCCACCAGAAATTCCCTCAGGCACAGTCGAATGATCGTTATGCACCGGACTGGAAACGGTGAGGCCACGTATATCAGTTTTTTTTTCTTTTTTAAAACTCTTAACAGGGTCTATTTAAGCGCAAATTTTATGCTGATTACGAATATCACGGAATTTTAGTCGAAAGCTCGAGACGAAGCAATGAAAAACGTGTTTTAAGTTGTTTTTTACGATTTTTTCAT
>JAPYZI010002759.1:0-21385 GCA_030523105.1 Ophioninae sp. A BG-2022a | reverse complement strand
CGAGAGTTCGCGGCCGAATTCGCGTGCGGGGCGCGCCATCCGTCGGTAGTTACTCGCAGCGCAAAATCCCAAAATTGTCATTACCGACGTAACGAGGTGTTCGTCATTCCCTTATATACCAACATTTCGCCACATATCGGTAATTTTCTTGTTAATCGATAACTTCCCATCGGTCCGTATCTTACCATCTATTGGTAACTTATAGACTTTCGACAGAAATTCGACAAATTTAACAAATCCCAAATTACTTCGGGATTTTTCTATACTGTTTCGGTATTTTCTTGTTTGAGCAAATTTTTTGAACATAAGGTCGATAGGCATATGAAAAAAATGGCACTTATTAATACGATCGAAGGAGGGGCTGCACACACCGATCTTCAAAGGCATTCCTTTTTGACGTGTACGTAAATTTGTCATGTTTGAACACGAAATGGGACAAATAAATACAAAAGTGAATTTTTGATTTCAAGCGTATATTTTTCAACTGTATATAGGACTGGTTTGCTTGTCATCTGATTTGGAATCGTTTCTTAATATTTCATCCGAATTTGACAATTTTAAAATTGGATTTAATATTCGGCCTTATCTTCGATTGAATCCGATCCCATCCGGTTTCGGCCGGCAAATTTGATCGACGCGTCATAGTTTGTATTGAGACCAGCTTCGTCGAAGTTCAGATCGAGTCGGATCCATCTAGCAGGTATTCCAGATCAATTGCCGTTTCGCGATTGATCGAGCGTCTCTCGAAGATAAAAGCCGACGAAGCTCGCGAAACATACAGGGCATTAATATCGAGTAACTTCGCACATGATTGGCTGTCCTTTTTTTTTATTCGAGGAACATGGACTTTGCGCATGTCGGCTTGTTTTTTTGTTGTTTTCTTTTTTATATCTTTGAACTTGCATTTACGTGCATCGAGATTTTCACAAGGCGCGACACAGCTTCTTTCTCGGTACGAGACAACGCGCCGACAATGTATTTACATCACTGTACCCGAGAGTACTCGGGATATGCTCGGCTACTGGTAATAAGAAAATTTGTTAGAAAAATTGCTAAGAGTCGCGATGTGAGCTGTGGCGAGATTCGCGCCCACACACGACCGCGTGTCTTCGACGAATTTACGCAGAAAAAGAAACATTTAATTGCGCGCACAATCGACACTTATCACAGCCCAAGTATAAACGCGGTCTCGCACAGCTCGTCTAATTATTCAAAGTCTTTGATTTTTTTTCGATTCTACTTCCATCGTACTTTCGTTTTTGTCTCTCGATCTCCCGCACTTTATTTTTCTCTTCATCTTTCTCTCTCTTTCATTCATCGTCTACGATCAGTCCATTCGATTCTCAGTCGAATTACCCGTGACGAGCATCAACATTTATCTAGTATTACATCGTGACGTAACGAAATCGCGTGTAACATTCGTCTGTGTTTCTATGAAGCTCCGCCGCGACACGCGAGATCCAGAGATCTCGAAAATCCGGTTTAAGCCCTCCGCTGTCTCTCCTCTCTGAGTGAATAATTAGCGAACGCTCTTAAGTGTATTCGGAGCATAAATAGCTCAGCAATAAATAGATCGGACGTAATCTCGCGAAAGGGGAATAAAAAAAGAACGAGAAAGTAGTGAAAGACTTTTGAGAGTCCTGAACACGATATTAAAGCCATTTTTGGCTACCTGTCTCAATCCCTTTGCTCGTACTGTCTTCCTTTACCCACCCCTTTCCCTCTCTCTCTCTCTCTCTCTCTCTCTATCTATCTCTCTATCTCTTTTCTCGCTTTCCTAATGGTTTTCTCAGTACTCTCATTTAGGCTCGCAATTGTTTAACCGCGTACTTCTTGTCATCTTATCCATATAAATTTACAGTAATAATTTAATAAAATTAATATTTTGTTTTCCTAGTGGACATCTTCATCACGTCATGTTTACGCCCAGCGCTTGTCTGAAGTGCTCGTACACGACGTAACTTATGGAGACGGCTGGAGCAACCTGCAAGAACAAAATCGACGGAAAGTGACGTTTTAGACAAATTCGTTTAAACAAAATTCTTACATAGTAATTCTTGTATGGTCAAGTCAGCGCCTGTCTATTTATCAATGTGAAATCGCTAAATTCGAACAAAGTGCTAAACTGATTTTATTCAAGTTTTCACCGATTGGGTGTCTCTTAAAAAATGATTAAGTGAATTTACAACATTCTTTCTTTAAGAGTAGATTAGAAGTGGCGTTGTGATTAGTCTTACCTTCAGGAAATTTGGAGTTAAGCCTCGATACAAGCCTCGAACGCCTTCCCTGTGTACTATATCTCGGAAAACGCCGACCATCGTATTGGGCGATATATACGGTGCGGTTTGGGCCTGCAATCGAGTCCTGACTAGAGCTAAGGGGTAGGAGCACACTTGGCCGGCGGTACTCGACGCTGTGCCGCATAAGAGGAGCACCCAGAATGCCGGCTGCTCCGGTTGCGTGTGCGACCGCAAATATCTGTTTTTCAACGTCTGCAACAGGATATGGAAACGTTATTTGATATACAATCAATCGTTGTTTCAAATCCACTCGTTATCGATCAGTTTTTAATTCTCCGGGATGTCTCGAATTCATACGATGTTTTAAGAGTGAAAATCAATTTTTCGTTTGGGGATATTATTGTCAGGTTTATTGAAGAAACAATACATCGAAAAAAAAACTTAAAAAAAATGCATTACCTCGTACACAGCCAAATCGATACCAGCGTAAGGAAGTATACCAATGAGATTGGGAATGTAGCCTCTGTAAAAACTCTTAAGACCGCCCTGGTTGTAAATCTTGAAGGCCGCGTCCAAGATCCCCCTGAATTCACCAGTTTTACGAAGCGCCAGCCTCGTTTTCAGGACCTACGTCGAAAAAACGGTAGAAATTGAAGTTTTGAAATTTACGTTCGTGGCCGCTGTGCGTACCCGATTCTACCATAAAATGCTGCTTAAAGTTCTTTAAGAATTGAACAATTGAAAAATTATGAATCAAAAGAACCAAGATCAAAAGGATTAATAAAATAACAAATTCAAATTCATGAATTAGTGGAATAAAAAGTAGGAAATCGAAAGTCCATATAAGACAACCAATTTTTTTTCAAATTCTTTCTTATTATACCTCAAGGGGATAAATGGCCGATTGGCTTATGCCACCAGCTAGGGAACCTGCTACGAATCTCTCGTGTATTCGGAGCTCCCGCGAGTCCGTGCCTTTTATCGCCCTCTTCACTTGCTCGTACGCCATGAACTTGAGGGCCGTTTCCGGGCCGATCTTAAGTACGTTTATGCCGTTTCCGCGCCATAAACTCACTATGCCACCCTCGCGCAGCATGTATCTGAAGCAACTCGATATGTTGCACTGACGAGTACCGTGAACCTGAAAAGAAAAATTACGTTTTTAAAATTATCAACTACTCAAAATAATAATCAACGTTCTCTGGAAAAAATCAAACGCCGACTAAAAGAATGCGAGAAATTCAATGGTAACATTTTCAAAACTTGACAATCAAAGGAATTACATAAAAAACGAATTTAAAATCATGAATTACATTAATTTAAAGATTCATGAATTAAATTAATTTAAAAAATGCACGAAATAAATGTATTAGGAAAATTATGAAATCGAAAGTCCGTTATAAGAATTCGAGAAATTGCGAAATTGAGTGTCGATTGAAAAACTATTCGTGAACGTTCAATGAAAATCAGTTTTTACCTGAAGATAAACTTTTATTCTATCAAGGGGAGCTGTACAGGTGCGGGATACGGCGCCGGCTATTCCACCTGCCAACAAATGCCTCCACCACATGCCGGAGATCATTTCGCTGTTCGTAAAGTCGTCGGGCACTCCCATATCCTCCCCGATGTCCATGTACTGTAATATCAAAAAGAAGAACATCAAAACCAATTCGCGAAAAATCACTGAAGGGATTGGGCTACAGAGAACACATCTAAAAAAAATCGTGTATCGATCGACGCGACGCAAATCAAAAGGGAGCTCCATCGTTCGAGGCATAATTTTGATTTTTTTTTTGTGAACCGAAAAAATTATTCATAACCTATAAATACGTAAAATGAACGGGCCAATCCTCAATGTAGATAGTTCTACCACTATAATGAAAAAAAAAAAATGACAAAAATATTTTTTTATTAAACCGATCGGACGGCTCGAGAAGATTGAGAGAGATCTGAAAAATAATCATTAATTATATATCTGATAAAATTTTTCCCGAAAAACAATCGGGCTAGATAAAAAAAAAAATTAGTTAAATATCATTCTCATAGAAATAGAATAGATCGAAGAATAGATCGAAATCGAATAGAAAAATATCGGAGAAAATAACAATCGAGCAAGATTTTGAAACATATTAATTAACTATTTCCCTGATACAAATTTTAACAAAAAAAAAAGATCGGAGAAAATAAAAATCGAACTAGATTTTTTATTTGAATAAATAATGTTTTTTTATAACAATTTTGACAAAACGAATCGGAAGATAATTTTATCTCCAGACCCTAATGTTCATATAGTATATACAGGGGTGTGTGTGGGCGAGTGTATACAAAAAGAAACACGTTTTTTGTTCAACACGCTATTAATTTGACGTACCCGAAAAAAATTGACGAGGGCATTTTGGGCTTGAAAGTACATTTGTGGTTCTCGCCTCACGTGTCTCTCCAAGTGACAAATGTCAAAATAAGATAAGGGATTTAACGATGCCATAATCTACAACAGGTCTTCGTTCTTTTTCCGGTTTCCTTGCTTTCTTTTTCCTCGTCGTTGATATTTCGTTCGGGCTATCTTTTCGTGACGGAGAATCGGATATTCCGGATAAAAAAAAAAGAAACTGAACGATCACGAATCTTTACAGGCTTCGGAACAAACGTTCATGCAACGTTAGGAGGATTTTCGCGAAACACCGCCGCTGTGCAGATTTTTCGAGGTTAACGCGTGACCGCTAGACGTAAAAAAAAAAAATTACATAACCTAACGAATGTCTTGTGCGCTTGAAATTTATTCACGGCCACGGTCGTTTGGTTCGATTTGCGTATCGGTAAATTGTGCCTTGCATCAGCAGAAAGTATTTTGTTTCTATTTAACTTTATTATTCAATTATAAATAACGATTGAACCATAAAATTGTTATGCCTCCAAGTAAACAATCATTACGAAATTGAGATAGTAACTTTAAAAAAATATAATTAATATAATAATTATTATTCGTCTACGATTACTAGAAAACAGTAATAATAATTTATTCAAAGAAATAAACAAAATAATAGTGTTAAAAAATCAAAGAATATAAAATTGTAAAAGTAACTTAAAAATACAAATTACTGGCAAATTGTGATGGTAACTTTTAAAAAAGATTATTATTATCATTATTATTCATACGCGATGATAATGAAATGTTAATAAAATGAAAATCGTTGGAAGCTACGATTACGTTAATACGCAATGACAATTCGGGTCTCTGAATTTTAAGCGGCCTAAAACACCTCTTCTTCGATAAGACAGTCCTCAGTCTTATCGCTCAAATTTGCCGGACTTGTGACAACACAAACACTGACTCTCCCAAATAATAATAATAATATTAATCTGTCGGTTTTTTTGTCGATGAGAAGACGAGATTTCAATTGCGCCAGAGTCTGAAATATTCCCCGCTTGAGCTAATGGAGAATAAAATACGCGAGGAAACGAAATATTCGTTTTTATTCTTTTCGGTCTCGGTAATTCCGTCATTCACTTTGTCCGTCTCGTGGTCGGTAAACGAGCGAAAACTTCGTTGATGGGATGAGGACGACGAAGGTCGCAATTGTAGGAAACCGTACGAGGGTGATTGAACACGTGATATTTCGTTACGAAGCTACGACTAGTCGTCATCAATTGAATTTTTAATTCATCGTTTTGGGCGAAAAGTTTTTAGTTTTTCGGGTTTACTGAAAAAAAACGGTTTTTTATTTGATTTTGTGTTCAATTGTTTTCAGAGCTTTAAACGGAATTTCGTAATATTTTGAACCGAATATCAACGGACGAGCCATATGTGAAAACGCCTCTAGCGGATAGACGCAGTACTACGTTTCAGCCTTACGAACGATGATACTCCCCACCACTCAAAAACCCCGGAATTTCCAGACCTGTATCAGAATACTGACACGATCTGATATTTTTTGTACGCGAAATGTCCGCTGTTTTGAGCCTACTAATTTGTAGTGTGCTAATCTGCTACTCGTAGCGCTAGTTATATTCTCGCAAACCTGATGCGTGCGCAGCGGCAGTGTTATATACACATACACACTTGTATATTCGGTTAACACCGATATTATACCATCAACACCCGCAACGCGTTCATTATGCTCCATTAATCGTCGTATTCGTTTATTATGATCAACTAATCGTCTATCAACTGTTAACTATCGACTAATGATCGCGATAAAAATCATAAGATAAAAATAAAAAATAGAATGTATATTCTACGAAACAATAAAGGTTTGTTAAAGACAAAGACTAAATAAATAAAGATCAAATATACAAATTAATAAAATCAACTAAACAAAGACTAAACACGTAACTGCAAAATCTAAAAAAAAATGCAACATCTCTTATTACAATGATTGAATAACGAGGACTAGAATGTTTTTTGCATCCTTATTCATAGTTTAATAAATAGTAGTTCAATTCGCATTTTATTCACACGAGCAACGACGATCTCTCCACCCTCCGTCCATAACGTGCACGCTTTGCCATCCCCGCGGCTGCGCAGTAAGAATATTGGAATAGAATAACTAGCGCCACGTGCAGGGAAGAGGTAAAACTAAAATCGGACGCTTGAGAGGCATAGGATTTTATTATGCAGTAGGGATAAGTGCCAGTACCCTAACCTGTATATAAGAACGCGTCCGTGACCGATATATTTCGCACAAAACGTCCCATGGAGCGCGCGTATATCACGAAGGAAAAGATAACACGAGGGGGAATTTGATTCATGCGCAGATGTACTTAACTTGACGTAAATCTCGAGGAAAAAATCGCTGTCGATATTGTCGAGGCTATCCATTCTGTCACCGTGATTACCCAATTATTTTTCAAACTATGTTTTTCACTCTCGCTTTTGCGTTTATTCTCTCCGATTGTGTCCTCGTTACGCGAGCGCGATCAAGCGTCGCGATAGGATTGAGAAGAAACGGAAAAAACTGGGTCTGACTGGGGCCAAACGCGGAGGGCAAACGCGACTTTTTTCCGGCTGCGCTTTGCCCCGATATGAACACCGCTGCCACCTCGTGCATCTCTTCGTTACGATCGTCGGCAAACTGCCAACGTAAATCGTTTGGGACGTTGCCCAATGTCAGATCCAAATATTTTCTTTCCTCGTTTCTCTCGAAACGTTCCTATAGGCGGACGTCCCGTAGAAAAATCTACGCTGACCAGCACCGCGCTCTAGTGAGTTTTCGCGGAAACTAACGCCGAAAAGAGAGACGACGTAACGTTTGTGGACAAGAGGTTAGTCCACTGTGGGCTTAAAAAAATCGCTCGTCGATTGAACTCAAATTAAAGAGGAAGGTTGGACTTGTGGTTCAGGAATCGCTGATTGAAGGTGAACTCATGATTACTATGAAAATGCTGGTTAAACCTTAAATGCGTTTTCGAGGAATCCATTTGTTTCAAAACGAGGTACACGATTTCTCTTCCGATAAACGGATTGGCTTCTAATTTGGTACACTTATTCAGTGTAGATAGTAGTTTTATCTCAAGCACGGTTTTTCTTTTTGACATTTTTGTTTCATAAGTCATTAACATTAATGGTGTTATTTTTTATCACAAAATCGAATTACAAAATTTGGTGTTCGATGATTTAAATACGAACGAATGTCTAAACGATTTTCTAATAATTCAATTAATTATAAATTGATCTTTTTATTAAATCCAATTTTCGTTTATCACAGTCGCATCGGCAAGGAAAGGAATTCGAGTGAATGCGATGTCGTCCGCGAGCTCTTTTTTTTATTGGCACTTAGGCGAATGGGATTTTGCGACTCTCGAGACGTGATCAGGAACCGCGGGTGCACTTCAAGCTCCGAGAGTGAAACAATCGATATCGCAGGAGTGTTTCGTTTCAGATAACGTTCCGCGCTCGTATTCTCATATTTCGTCTCGCACACTTCGACCAAGTATTTATGGACATTAACGAGCG
Source organism: Ophioninae sp. A BG-2022a (assembly GCA_030523105.1). Taxonomy (NCBI): domain Eukaryota; kingdom Metazoa; phylum Arthropoda; class Insecta; order Hymenoptera; family Ichneumonidae; species Ophioninae sp. A BG-2022a. The sequence goes on along the minus strand of JAPYZI010002759.1, from coordinate 13,192 downwards.
AAGACAATGCGCATTGTGCGCTTTATAATAATCGGCATTCAGTAACGTAATTTTTGTACATTGTTAAAAATAATTTCCTTCAGGAATCGATGCTTGATGTTCTTATCGAATTTCCCGGAATGAAATTTAATTTATTTCATTGAATACGTAATTGCCATCGTCGAATATAACCTTTTCCCAATTTTTTTGTATCTACTAAACGACGTTGTGAAAACTGGATACCCAGCGCCACGAGCGGCAGATTAGAACACTAAAAATTCTGCATATAACGCACAGCGAACGTGTTAAGTGCTGCCACCCTCCTGTACAACATCAAATCGACAATTTCAGGCGAGAAATCATTCGGAAAGTCACGTGAGAAAACAGTCGACCAAATTCAGGGGAAAGTTGGGTTATGTTTTTCAACTCGTATTTTCGTGCCACTCGGAACGAATCTACAAATATAATTAATGTTTTCAACGTGACTGCACTTTCTCCTCGCATTCCTCGACGTTTCTTTTTGCACTTCGTATTTTTATAGAAGCTAGCAAGAAGCATCACTCAAATACCTATAATCTTGTAAAGACTTACATACGTAAAAAAGCTATGAAAACTATGAGGTATTGGACTTTTTTATCGACGAAAACAGTGTTTCAAAGGGCGAAATCACCATTTGGAGGGAAGCGTGAAACCGAGTTTTTTAATGGAAAGTAGAAGTACGAAAAATATTACATCAACGAGGAAATCCCCCTTCTACTTGCTATAAAGAACATAAACAACATTTGTGGTTAATATTGTGAGATCTCTTGGTTGCGACATGTGGATCGTCGGCCTGGTGTGTTGACCTCGTGCTATACGATTTCAAAATAACGGTTATGTTGTCAATCGGGATACAAAACAGCCGAATATGCAGAGGGCGAATACAGCGACGCGTGGTGGCGTTTAGAAGATCGAAAACGGCATTCGCTGGGGCGTCTACCCCCCGCCACGTAAATTTAGTTTCGCCGCGAGGTCTGTGTACGTGAGACTGTATTCGAGCAATGGCGTCCATTTTGGCTTTCCGTTTATCCGAAAAAAAGAGGTTAAGTTCCCGTTGATACGTTTTTTTTTTTTTGCTCCCTTGCAGCGTTTAGCACGTGACAAATATTTGCTTGGGTTTCACGGGTGATTTGAGTTCGTGAACCTGAAGCAACCAATTCCACAACATTGATGGCGTTACAGAATGCCAAAATTAATGCAAGACGAAAGCGCGAGCCGTGAAAGTCTTCAGTCCCCCAAAAATGTCTTCTATGTAGGAATTCTTTCAGTTGGCGCTGTAAATAGACGTGTGCGACGCGTCGTTTCCTAATTCGACGCGAAGCCGGGCGCTCGATTAGATAAGGTAGGCCGCGCGTGCGATGACGTTTGATCCAGACAAAAAAGACACCTGTCGTCTCGCACGTACGTGTTCAGACTTTCGAACGAGACGAAACGAGGAGGAAAAAAATGCTGTTCGTAGCCACGGACTTTTATCGCTTCGAGAATTAATACGAGCAATGATGCACATGCCGAGAACGTTCCGCTCTCGTTAATGGATTAGTCACGTTTTCGCAGCAGCGCGAATCTCGAGGTCCAAGAGCGACAGTAGCGCTAGTAGCGGTCAAAAGTTCGCAACTTTCTCTCTTCAATGAGAAACTTCGCGGATGTTCTTTCGAAAGGAAAAAAACATTTGGGCTGATATCCCCGCGGGGAAAAATTGTATCCTTCTGGATGCCGTAAACGAAGGAAATTATTGCTGTCTCGTGGTGACAAGAAATCGCAGGAGCTTCGGTAACGTATGGAAGTTTAAGATTGCACCGGAAACAGTGTGCGGAAATGAGCTTACCCTCTGCAGAAGTTCATGGTAATTCTGTAGAAAATCGGCGCAGACCTGACAGCCGTTTTCAACGCGTTCCTGTTCCAACATCACTGATCTCGTTGTAGCTTTGAGCAACATTCACAAGGCAAAAATATACACTTTGCCCACCCGATATACGTCTGCGTGGTGAGCACGATAGTTGAAAACGAAAGGTGTACTCGAGTAGTCTATTTAAACGACCGGAAGTCGTTTTCGGTGGAATTTTATCATCGCACAGAGCTATGAACGAGGCGAAAAGAAAAAGGAAACGAAAAGATGTTCGTTCGGTCACGGATCCCGAGAGACTGAATAGTCTGGAACACACTCGCTTTCGCTAACTCTGCCCCCGCTACCGCGACACGATCAGTCGGCCTACCCCCACCACCGACGCACACTCGCTCGGCATTCTCCCACCAATAACGTACGGTCGTGGTGGAGGCACGCGGAGATTGCACGGGAAAGCCCCTGGTACTGGACCTCGCGACGTCAGGGGGCGCTAAACACAGTCGCACGTCCAACGTCCAAATTCGACGCGCTCTTTTTTTTCATTCCAACGTAACCGTCGCGAGCTAGGCTCTCCGACACGAATAACTGCGGGAAAAGTGAGGTTAGACATTGTTGGACGAACGAGAGGGTGAGACGCGCCATCTTCATCCGGAAACCGACGTTACGACTTTTGAAAAATACACGAGAAGCATCGAATCTCGACAAGTTCAAGTGTAAGAGGAGCGAGGTATTTTCGGATTGTTCGGGACAGCGGCCAAGCGATAAAATTCGTGCGAAACGACGAAAGTCACGAGGCTGCGTGATCATCTCGATATGGCTTCGATTACCATCGCAATCTCGGTCGGGTCCAGTCTTCCAATCTTTTTTACGAAAATTGATGCAAAAAAAAGTAATGAAAAAACACGAAGTCGGACGGTTGAAAATATTATCACTTGGAACGTCCGAGTCTGAACGCGTCGACACTTCGCGAGAGGGGAATAAGCGTATTCCGAGAACTGTTATGACGTCAGGCCTATCCGCATCGAGCTGATGAAACGCCCGTGGATTATTTCAACACTGTCCTACAGTCTCTCCCGCTCTCACTCTCCTCCGCGGATGCGCAGTCCCGCGGACGCATCGTTTGTCCAACAACGTCCCAATTATTGGGCACGTTTTCTACACTACCGGCGTCCGGTTCGAATCGGATTAGTAACCGGATTTTACAGAAGGATATTAAGGCTTACGCTCGCATAGCACGGATCCGCGAACGTGGGTCGATGCGCGAACGAATCGTGTCCGATTTTGAGCGACCTCACCCGGGTCGAGCCGGTAACGATGAGAATAACCACCATCGTTCCTCCTTTGACGGCCCCGTTCAGCTGAACGAAAAACCGGACGTGACCGTAAGATCGACCATTCGATAGAACAAGTTCCCGGCTATCTATACTGAAAAAACGTTTTTTTTTTTTTAGAGACCCATTTCTGAATGGGGCTTCCGGTCAAACCGATTTCGAGTTAGAAGAGCCCCTCACAACAAGAATTCCGATATCATTTCTGAGAGGAAAAATTCACCCGAAAATTCTCACTTCCAAGCCCGATAGTAGATTGACATTCTCTGGAAATAAAAATAATATCGTATTCAAAACAGATCGTACGTGGTTTCGAGCTACGATCGAAACGAGGACGAAGCAAACTTTCGCATTCCAGATGCAAGACTGCATGGGAAACGCCGCGTCAAGTGAAACTGTCAGATTTTCGATTAACGGTGAAACTATTCTCTTCCCTACAAACTCCACGGATCGAAAGCGTTCGATGATAATAAAAAAGGCTTTGGAGAAAAGTGAACATTTTGGGGACATTCGATGGTGAAATTATTGTTGAAACGTAGAGCGCGTGGAATTTTCAATTATTATGGAACGCGACGACGCAGCACTTTGGACTTCCTTGCGGTCGAACGTCACAGGAAAACGTCATGTACGACGTCACGAGGCGCTGTCAAACGACAAGTGGAGGAAGCGGGTGTCAGCTAGTCTCGCGTTGGGAGCAGACAATCTGTCCAATTGAACGTTTCAGTTGGATAAACAAACGGCGACGATAACCCGCGATAGCAGGAAAAAAAAGTTCGTTCGAAGCTTTTCGTCGCTCTCTATCTTTCGTTAATATCCGAGATTTCGTTGAACGTCAACGAGAGCTCACCGAACCTTTTTCACTTTTGCTTCCTCGGAGAAAGCTCCGTTTGTTTTTTTTTTTTTTTTCAGATTTCAGACGTTTGCAAACTGTTGAAATTTTTCATTCGTAACCACGATAAGAGATAACGTGGACTGTCAATGACCGTGGCCTCGCTCCATTGATTTACTCGTACACGACAACGTTATCATCATCGCGATAAACGAATCGATCCTCGTCGAGATGACAGCATCAAGAAAATCCCAATCGCACGAATTGGCGAAAATTAAAACGAAGTAATTTCCGTGTTTGTTTTTATCGATTCTGGGAGGTCGAAACGATCAAGGGATAAGTCACAATCATTAAGCGAGTGAATCACGGATCTCACTGGAATTCTCAAAGCAATATGAGAAAAACAATTAGCTTCATTCTAAGCTTCGCGGTTATGAAGCAATAGTGAAGTGGAACGCGATCGTGTCGTGGAATGTTCCACTTCGAAGCATTCGGTAACTGCACGTTGTCGTGACCTCGATTATCCCATTGCATTTTTGCATCCCTTCGTTGTCCAATAACCGATAATCGATCATTCCTCCAAACCCTCTGTTCAGACCGGGATAAACTTCGGTACCTGCGAAACTTTCAAAATTCATTATCACCTTAGTCACTGAATCGATTGAAGCAGCTCTTAATAGTTTTTTTCTCGGTTGATTACATTTCCTACATTTTTCTCATATTTTTTCTCGGAGAGAGCGATAACGACAGTCCTGAAGGAAGAACATGAAAAAAATCGTTTAACACGATTTGGGCGGACATCAACTACCATTTACAACTTCTATGAAAACGCTTTGAAAACAATTGAGATATTACTTCAAACATGTATTAATGAGCGTTAAATTTGTTTTCATTCGACTCGATTCGTGTGAACGAAAAATCGATATCTTTTTATTCGGAATTTTTCGTTCCGCAAGCCGAACGAAAAATATTTTGTACGGATAACGGGAATAAATAAAAGGGGAAAGGTCGATGTTTATTCATTGTTTAACCGAAAGAGGGAAAGATTTATCGCTGGATGATTGTCCAGATGGCGAAAAGTGAGATATATATATATATATATCTGTTTGTAAATCATTTGGAAATGTTTTTTTCAGCAATTTTCTTTCTCGCCACTACTCTCCGTGACTCATGATCAGTCGCGAAACTAGCATCGAACCGATCACTGAGCGCGCATGCCCCAACGGCTCGCGGCGATTATGACGCGTCACGAGACACCGCCACTATACACAGCTGTGCGTGTATAGGCGGGGGAAAACAGCTGGGAAACAAGGTCAGGTATATACGAACGTATAATACGCATGCGCGTGTGTCCGTGTGCGAGAGCGCGCATGTGGCAGGAGGTTAAAGAAACGGGGGGCGGGGGGGAGAAGGGGGGAATGAAAAGCCGCGTCATTCTTGGGGGTTACCGACGAGCCCTCGCCAAACGACGAATCGGGATCCGAGATCCGACGTATTTAAATCTCCTCCAATAGAACATCCGCTCCCATCACGAGTTCTCGAGTTCTCGAGTTCATCTCAGGCGCGAGCCTCTTTCGCTATACGGGGATATACAGGGCGTCCCATTTTTATTACACACTTAAAACGGCGATTGTCAAATCCAGTGGGAAATATATTTTTTTCCTTCTAATTTTCATTTTTTTTTTAATCGAAGCTTTTTCAACTTTATTTTCGTTAAATTGAATTTGTGGTGAAAATTCGGGTAATTACTCGAATGAAGTCCCAATTTTAAAGAATATTTCACGTAAAATAATAAGTAAATAATAAGTTAATAAGTAAATGAGTTAGAGATTTTAAAGGATATTTGATTTGAAGATACCCATTTATGTTTATTCAATTTGATTGAGTTAATAAAAAATAAATGACTTTTTTCGAATTTCAGGATTCTAATAAAGTTCGAATTACCGAATTACAGATTTACGCGAATAAGAAATATTTTGTACGAATAACGGAAATAAATTAAGAATTATCACACTCATCTTGACATTTTTTAGGATATCTGAGAACAAGAAATAACTTGAACTTGGATCAGTCGAGTACAAAGAAAACCTTTTTTGAAACAATTTTTGTTTCATTACTCGATTTACATGACTTGGGTACACGGTTATTACAAAATATTGAATTTTGCAAGAGCTATACATTTTTTCAAGAAAAATACGGAATTTTCGACTAAAAAAACCAGGTATAGGAGGCTTTGCTATAAAATAAACCATAATTATCAGTCGTTCGTAAAAACTGCATATACTTCGCTAGAAAAAATGATGAAAATTACAAAAAAATGAATGTTTCTTCTAAATGCTTAAGTCCATTTCCGAAACGCTTCGAAAATAAAAATAAACAGTCTCATTCTATCACCCGCCATGTTGTATTTTTTGCGCCCCAAAAAATTTATTTCACCCCCTCTCGATATTTAAAATTAACCTTTCAATACTATACTTGACAGCTCCATTACTATTTTGGAAAGAAACGAAAAAACATAATCGTAAAATGTATATTTTTCCGACCACCTAAAAGTTCGTGTAGCTTATAAAGATGGCTGATCGTGAGCATTGATTCATGAATTCAGCAAATGCATCACCGATGAATAAACGTAAGTGCGTAATTCCGTTCATTAATTTATCGTGTGTAGGCGTGTACATAAGAAAACGGTAGATAAAAAATGCAAAAAAGCCTGGAGTGTGACAGAAGGAAAAAAGAGAGAGCAAAACGAAAGAAAAAGAAGCGAGAACACGATTTCGTCGTTCTTGGAACGAACGCAAGGATATATCCACGGCGGTGTCCTAGATTGAAGGAGCTTTCTCTCTAAGGCCTAGATGGACGTTCATGCGCGAGTCTTACTCCAGTCTATTATACAAGGCCAAGATTTCTCTTACGTGTCAACAATCTCTTTTTTTCGTGGTTTAAAATTATTACGGCAAGTCTTTGGTTTTTTCGATGACGCGAGAGATCTCCCACTAAAAGGATTCTCTGCTCCCCTTCTTACGAAGTTCAGTCAATAATACAGTCGGACGAGTAGTTTCGGCGTGTCCTGCTAGAGGCCACCATGATACGGTTAAAACGCTGCGCTTCGTGCCCGACGTTTTTCACTTCTAACTTTCCGCTGAACGCGGCGCTGGCTATTCTCTTTCAATATTTTTATTGCGCAGGCGCGAAACTCGTAAAGCATCGACACGAACAAAGGTTGGCAGGCCGCGTTAGTCGTGGTGCATTAAAATGCCAGGTTTCAAATAAACGTTTATTAAAACATCAATGACGTTTTAAAAACGCTTCAGTTCTCGTTGTATAACCATGTAATGAGTCCTAGAGCACTTTTTTCGATTTCTTAATGAGCTTATGCAAAACTTTGTTTCGTGTCATATATGTTCTATTTTCATAATTATCGCTATACGTCACGATCATTAGTCGATGGACGATTAATTGATAATAGATAAATTTCAATAATAGTAAAACGATCAATGGTAGCATATGCTCTGTTCGTCTTACCAACACTGTTCACACCTTCCGTGGACTGTGTATAACTATATCCAATAAAAGTGTAAAAAGTGTGTAGCTAGCGCGACAAACCTATAATAAACGTAAAGTGTGTATTGATGGTTTTATGTGCATATCGACCGATTATATGTGTGCGTATGTATATATACACTATCGCTGCGCGCGCAGGTTTGAAGGTTACAACTAACGCTACGAGTGGAAGAGTAAGACCCTAAAAACAGGGGTTATTTTACGGATCGTAAATACCGGAAAACCCCGGTACTTTGCCACTGCCTCTTAATTCGAAGCCCTTCTAAAGGGCTAGCTTCGTATTTAATTGATCTGCAATATTTTTGCGATTTGGGAACAGAATTTTAGATTAGGCTTCGCTTTGAACAAATTATCGTGCTGGTCAATTAATTTGTACACGAATCTCGTTCAATGTGCAAATTCTCAGCGATTTTATACACGAAAGGATTCCCGAAGTTTAATATTTGAAGATAAGAGCTAAGAGAAACGGGAGAAAGCGTGGGTCTGTTTGAGTCATCGAATGAGACGGAAGTGCAGCGATAACAAGTAGCGTTTCAAACTGGAAGTAGCATCTAATTTCTAGTTCCTCTCGGGATTCTATCGGACATCAATAATTTCGATCTTGTTTGCAATATCTTCCATCATCCGGGTTTTACTTCCGTTTCCTTTGGTTTTCCAAATTGTTGAGATCGCTAAAAACTCCCAACGTCTTTCAAGAGGACTCACCGTTGAGTGGCGCCAATACTGTATGAGCTCGTGGATATTCGTGCTCGGCGCGTACAGAAGGAAGTCTCGCCATTCGTTGAAGCTAATGTTGAGACTGCCATCTTGATCCATCCTGAAATTCCAGTAGCGAAGACACTTATAGCGAACGAGTCGACTTTATATCGTCCGCTGAGAGTAAGAGAGAATTTTTTTAGTTCAATGAGCAAGTTAAAGGGAAAGGCGCAAAGTCGCTGTTCATTTCCTTTTTTTTGCAGCTCTCTGCGTTGTTCTCGCTTACCGCTGCAACAGCTTTCTCGCTTCGCCCCTGTCCATATCGATCCCCAAGTCTTTAAATGCCCTTATCAACTCTTCCAGATCGATTTTACCTGAAAACACCATGGCCGAGATGTTGGTTTATTGGATAAAAAATAAAAAGAGCATTCCATTGATCTCAATTTGAGAACGGAGCATAGAGATGAAACAGGGACAGGAAACTAACCGTCTCTATTCTTGTCCAGGTCAGAGAACTGGAGGCGCAGATTCTTCTCATGCTCTCTGACATAATGGATGAATTCCGCGAGGCTTATATCACCGCTTTTACTCTTATCCGATAGCGCCAGGAATTTCTATTCGCCAGAATGGATAAATCAAATATTATTCAAAAATTCACAAGAAAAATTGGACATTCTTGAACTTATTTTATAATTCCTCCTAACAAAATTTATCGTAAAGGAATTTTTCAATTATAAGGATAAAGAAGACATCATCATTATTATTTTTGACACTTCCTTATATTTATATCTGCACATTTTAGCTTTTGAGATAAATGAAGAAATTCCTCTCCTCTTTCTGTGTAGCTATGTATAATCGGCGCAACTTTGGCATTGATTTAGATCGTCTTTGCTACCCTTACCAGCCCCATTATGCGCTCTCTTTGACACGCGGATAAACCTGGCATTGAAGCCATACAAAATGTTATATAAATCCTTTCAGGGATGAGGGATTTGCAGCGCTACCTCGTGTATCGAGTAAGATTGCTATGTTGTAATGCAAAAAGCTAATAATGGTATTGAATAAAGCATTTTTTATTCTATTTTCATTGTCTTTGAACGTGAATGGCTAAAGTTAATTTTTGATTGATCTCGGACTACAATCATAATTGTTCTTTTGGAACCCAATTATATTTTGCTTCTCTCATTTCTGCTGTTACCCAAAAAGTCTTTTGCGAATTGAAGAAACAGATGTGTGAAGACATACAAGTGACTTTTTCAAAACTACTATGAATTTGAGTTTTACAAAAGACAGATTTTCATGACATCCACAATTTAAAGAAATCTCCTTCCATTTAAATCGTTATTATAGTTGTTCATGAATGATAAAAAAAATACAGCCATTAGAGTTACATTTTTCTTTTTAATTCAAATCGTATCGTTTTTTCGTAAACGTTATTTTTGATTTCTCTCCGAAAAATGTCAACGATTTCCCAAATTTTTGTTTTAAATTTCGTTCGTTCAATATTACTCGCAGTTCGACAAAACGAAAGTTCGTGCTCAAAAATGGCATTTATAAAAATTCTCAACAAAATCGACCTGAATTATTGGTGGATTTGAATTCCGAATATTGTTTTTTTTTATGCCTTTCTGGCAATCGCGAATGTGTCGGGAAAAACGTACTGAATAAGCGGAAGCAATCCGATTTCATTCATAGGAAAAAGGATAAGAAAATGCGGACGGGTTAGTCGGTAGAAAGACGCAACGAAGGAGCCTTTCGCTCGCGTGCGCCGTTGCGGGAGGAGGGGTGTACGTATCGGCGTTGCGTGCGTGAAGCGCCGAACTGAAGTAGACAGAAGAAAAAAAAACTCAGCTAGTCGTTACCTCAGCGTAACGTTCGTGAACGCCGACCTCGTGGAGCGCCTTGGAAAGATCGTGAACGTCGATTCTCCCGTTACCATCGAGATCGAGTTGCTGAAATATTTTCGAGAGCCGCTCCTCGTCCTGGGCCGGTAACTCGTGGAGGTAGTGGGCGGGCATGACCCCGCCAACCATGCCTCCACGACTTGCAGGCATTTTTTTTTGTATTTCCCGGACCAGTGAGCTTTTCGGCCTCGTGTATTAAAACAAAAAGTATAAGGAGGAAAGAGAAAAAGGAAGAGAGTAGAGGAGACGGTTCGAACGTTTCGAACGTTCGATGTGACGAAAAGAATGTTCACTTTCCAATCGCGTGTCCACTAAATCACAATGTTTCCTCTTTGCGGGCACGTTTTTATTTCCTTTCGTTCGCCGACACACGCGCGAGTCTCGTTGCGGAGGTCACTAACGCGCGACGCGTTCCTGGCGAGCGAAAGACACGCGCGGACTTTATCGTACGAACGCACTACGGGTGTACCGCATCGCGTTCGATCCGCGACGTTCGCGATGTATGCGCGAAGAAAAATTTTGCGGTAAACCCGACACACACACGGAGAGACACGCACGAACGCGCGGGCGCGACCGGCGCTGTTGGAACGTCGAAATGGGACTTTTCGATCCTGCGGCCGCGAACTGCGTGTTCTTTCACGCTTTTTGTTTCGTTTTTTCGCGACACTTTAGAACAGGCACCTATGCGATTCTAGCGCGCCTCGTATGTACAGCGCGAGTTATAACGGTGCGCCGCACGCGTTTTACGGTACCAAACGTGTCGACCGTGCGAGAGAGCTCCTGCGAAAAACGTGAGAAGGCGACTCACGATACGCGCAGCAAGGAAGGGCAACGCCGGGAGGGTGGCGCGAGCGGGGAGGGATCTCGCGCGCCTATTAATCGGAAATCGCGTGTACGTTTGACCCATCGTACACACGATTACGTACGCGGCGCGTCGACCTTCTCATTGCTCTTACATATTATTGATCGGGATTGTTTCATACGTCCGGGTAATAAAATGTATGCTGCATGAAAGCGTTCGAACTGGGCTCGCGTTCCACGTGAACACGATTAACGTCAACGCGGCGAAAGTCTCTACGATCGCCGGGCCGGACGCGTGGCGCCATCTTGTGGCGGCAGCGAGAATGTCGGAGCAGCGATCTCGACGGTCCCTGCCATCGATAGGAATTCGGGCGAACCTTGACGGAAAGCGTTTCGCGCAAAGCAGTGGCAGCGAAGTCAGACGTACATAGAACAGTTCTCATGGGCGGGTTGAAGCAAATGTTCTGCGACCCAAACTGCCGCCTGGCAGCGTCACGATCGCCCAGCTGTTATGGAGAACCGCCGTAAAGTTAGCGCCCCTGCCACTTTGAGTAATCGGCTTTTCTTTACGAATCGGACCGTCATCCGTGAAATTGAGGGTTGGGGGTAAAATTCGGAGTCGATTGATAAGAGCGTGTATGGTTCCCGGATCAACCTCTGAATTATTATTAATATTTCGAATACCATCGAAATTTCGTCGAAAGCACCTTTTTAGATGTTTTTTATTATTTTTTCATGGAAATTTTGGGTTTTAGGGGAAATGAATGGTAGATTCGTGTTCAGGGGATAAAATTACATGGAAATGGACCAATAAAAAAAATATAAAAAGCCAAAATTTTTTTGGATTTTTGGGGCATCCAAGGTTTTTCCCTAAATCATGGATAACTTCTTTTCCTTTGGGATTTGGCGCTCCACTTTGCGCTCAATCTCTTCGTTATGATTTTTCCATCAAAATGCTTTTTTAATCATTAGTGTCCGATGATTTTTCGATTTTTGGCAGCATTTCAAAGTTGGACCATCGATTCTTGCAAATTTTTCCATACATACCCCTTTGCCTCTTTTTTTGCGATTTTTCAAGCAGACTTTCCGGGGAAACTATACGAGATATCGATACGAATCCAACGCCATTATTTAAGTCAGGCAAAAACCTTTTCCAAACCTACCAAATGAATCCCCATAGCCTACGAGAATGTCATTCTACGACCTTTTGAAATATCGTGATTTTTGAGATTTCGGAAAAGTGGCCTGGGAGGACGAAACATTTTTTTTCCCTTTTTTAAGTATTAAAAGGGTGTATTTGATCGGAAATTTTCCACTGATTACGAATATGCCCGATATTTTGTCGAAAGTACAAAATTGGACTGGGAAAATGCCAAAAACCTTTCTGGGAATATTTTTTTGACATTTTTCTTTAGAAATAGAGAGTTCAAGGCGAATGAAATGGTGGATTTGTTGAAATATTAATAATAATTCAGGGGTTGATCGGGGAACTATACATGCTTGTATCAATCGACTCAGAATGTCACCCCCAAACCCTCATTTCATGGATGACATTCCGTCGTGGGCCACCCTGTTTATTACAATACCAACGAGAGAAAGCGAGAGCGAGAATGAAAACCGCCGTCAGCGCCGCTACTTGAAAACTACCAATGGGGGCAGACCCCAGCAGAATCGGCATATATAATCCTTAAGAACTGTCTTTCTATGCACATCTAATTTCGTTAGCAGTGGTGAATGATCGTAACTGGGGAATCGACACTCGTAACGGATCCGCTACCGTGGTTTATCGATCTTTTTTGCGTTAAAAAAAAGATTTTAACGCGAAATTAAATTCCCCGTATAGAATTGTTATATTGAATATATAAATATATTACACCTTGCTTTACAGTACACTTGTTGCAAAATACATGAAATATCATTTGAAGAATTTTTGTTTTTTTTTGTTTGCGGGTGTATGCGTGTATCTTTTTTTCCTGTTTTTTTTTCCTCTTTTCCGTTCAATCGGAGCGCCATATCTCGACGTACGCGACAAATGTGTATATACATATATAAATATACACATATATCCATACATTCGTCGCGTGCAATGACTCAGAAGTTTACGAATTTAGGCAATTTTTGTTTTCGCCATACAGCGTCTCGATAAAGAATTTTCCCAACACATATACATCAGCTCTGCATGGCGCATCGATCTAACGAAAAAAAAAAAAAA
>JAPYZI010002758.1:0-21387 GCA_030523105.1 Ophioninae sp. A BG-2022a | reverse complement strand
TCGTTTTGACTTGGCCGCACATGATGGTCGTCAGTGTCCATGTTTGGTGTAGCTGCCGAAGACGCGGTCGGGAAACTTCGACCGCGCTCGGTTCTCCCCTAAGATCTCCGAGCGTAGCTCGCTCACGGACAGACGCACCTATCATTGTGTGATGGGCGCGTAAGACCCTAGAGTGGGGGTCGATTTTACGCGCGATCTGGCTGTCTGTTGCATAGGACAGTTGCGACACAGCCTCGGCTCGCGTCGGTAAAAAAATATAGCGCTAGTTTTGGCTATCTACCGCGAGGCAACATTGTCGTTAGCGTCCAGAAGGACTCGACGCACTGCAGCCAGATCGCGTGCAAAACTTTCCCCCTCTCTAGGGTCTTACACGCCAATCATACATCAAAGGAGCGCCTGTGCGTGGGCGAGTGACGCTGGGAGATCTTCAGAGAGAACCGACCGCGGTCGAAGTTTCCCGACCGCGTCTTCGGCAGCTATACCAACACATGGACGCTGAGAACGTTCATGTGCGGCCAAGTCAAAACGAAGCTTCGTTGCACGGTCTCAAAATCGTAAAGAAATACCTACGTATTGTAGATTCCCACGGATCTCCTAAAATATGGGACAGAATCAAATGGTTGCGGTCCCAAAATGTGTTTTGAATATGGCTACGCGGCTCTTCTCCCTTCGAGTCGTAATATTAACCAAACTTTATATTTTACAGCATTTTCATCACAACGCTCGCGTGGTTATAAAAACCGTAATTTTGTTTTTCGATTTGAGAAATGTGGGGCGAAGACAGCCGTTCTGCCGGGGAAAAGACAGAGACAGAAATTTGGGAAGAAGACAAATTTGACCTAACAATTTTACATTGTCTGACAATTTCACAAATTTCTTGAAATTCTGATGAGCCATTTCAGAAATCCATGGAAATCTACTTTTGAGACCGGCGGACCCCTCATCCGCCGATCTTGAACGTAGATTCTCAGGGGAGGGCGTACTGCCATACTGCTTAAGCAAATTAAAAAAAGGATCGGCCTTCCACTGAGTAAAAGAACAGAGTGTATTTGGTCGATGTATGAGTTTGGAAATCATTTTCGTCATTTATTGACCGTGTGTGAAACAATTACAAAATTTATTTATAAACGTAACAATTCCTCGAAGCTACGAGCTTGACTGCGTCCCGCTGAGAAGAATGAGAAGGTATCGATAAAGCCCCATAATGTCGACGTAAAGTTGAGTTGTCGCGAAGATCACTTCGTCGGGACTTAGCTGTAGTTTCCTGCCGCCCATGATGGTTTGTATGTCAAAGTACAGGTACTGTAAAATGAATTTGCCACTTTTAATACGTATGCCTGCATCGTATGGGCTTAAACAATGAAGTGATAATGAATAGTTAAGTAATAGTTACCAATGAAAAGATGAGTGCTCCCAGGGCTCCGATCAGCGTTACAATGACGCGGACGTGCGTAAACAAAAGCGTGAAGATCAGCAAGAAAATCGTAATGGTGCATACGAGCACAAAGATACTGAGCAATCCTGCATGCTTTGTAAAATCGAACTGCGAAGATAAAAAAAAAGGCGCTTTACTGGCTTGCCATATAGGAAGCTGTGTTAAGATAAAACTGCTCGCAGATGTTTAATTATTGATACCTTGCAAAAAATCGCAGACAGTGTCAATATGAATGTTATTGTTGCAGTCAAACCCATCGTGATTAGCATTACTTCAATTTCAAAGTGTATAGTGATGTAGGCCGATAAATGGGATTCCGCCAGGGTCTGCAAAAACATGAAAGTCATTTAATTACCAATCATGAAAAATCCTTCGCAAACACTATAAAATAAATACGAATTTCAATAATGCAAACATAGATTTTTGCCGAAATCATGAGCGATTATTAAATGTTTTTTTATAGCAAAGCTTTCGTTATAATTATGAATTCTTATTGATAACGTGGAGAACACAGAGTTTAAAAATTAGTACTAGTTCTATTAAAATGAATTTTTATATCTATTGTTCAATATCTCATATTGAATAATGCAATAATCGTGTCTTCAATCTCACCAATACTACCAGACAAATTCCACCCCATCCTGATTGTTGTCTGCCGCATTCCGAAAGCGATATCGTGCAATACGACGTCATGAACATAATTCTGAAAAATGAATATTCATCTCGGCATCAAATATTTCATGCCGTTATGTATTACAACCATTTTTTGGGTGAGCATTTTCTCTTACAGGGCGAAAATCCACAGATACCAGTGTGTCTTTATGAATATACCAGCTGGCTCGTAAAACATGAAGAACGCGACGTAGAGAGTCGTGAACAGGAATTGTAGGAAGAGTAGGCAGAATACTTTCTTAATAAAAGTCCGTCGAATTTTCACATTTTTGAATTCAGCGTAGTATTCATCCTCGGGTTGTTCCCGAGCTCGTTGCTGCATTTCCAGCCAAGTTCGGTATATTTCTCGATTTTGCCGCTCTCGCTGGAGGACCATGCTGTCAGTCACAGTGACGGTGTACGGACCCTGTTTTTATTTGTAATTATCAATTTTGTATTGACTATTATCAGTAATTTACTATGATTGTCAATCCCATGCTTATTTTTCCTGGTATTATTATTGTTGTAACATTCAACAGCTAATAGAGCTTACAGTTTTGATTTTTTGGCCTTTGGTCAAAGGTGGCAGGTACGGTGGTCCACCCATCAACATGGGTATCACTTGTTGGGCCTGCCCGATTCTCTGTTCGGAATCTTGACGTCCATAGAGTGTATTTGGATGTTGCTCCGGTTCTCCTGGAGTTTGGGCCATTTGTGTTGGTGGATGACCGAAAATTTATTTTCTAAAAACATGAAAAATGCAACGGAACGATAATTCATGTGGGAGGTATTCCCATATTCAATTTGTCATTAACCAAGGAGCTCCGTATCTGATGCTGGCACCTACACGCCGGCTTTGTAAGAAAACTAACCAGTGCAACGAGAAAACTTTTCTACTCCTTTGTAAGAAAATTAAAGGGATCGTGACTACCAATTTATGCGTGAACGTCGCGTTGAAAATCTTATTCGTATAGCTTCAACTTTCAGACGAGTTTTGGGAAACAAATGAATAGAAAGACATCACATTTGATTTTGCAAGAAGAGCTGCTCAAGTAATATCCCACAGAAACAATAGCCAAGATTAAGAACTTGTAGAAAATCGACATAACCTGACCAATTTTCGAATAAAGTTTTCTCGCAGACGATTAAGTTTTCAAGGAACAATTGTTCATCAGACCGTGCTGAATTCGTGAACGTAGAGGTGTTATCTCACTATAAAAATATTTCATCATTGAGAAATCACGGTTTAAAAAATTTCAACGATGTCCCCCGCTCCCATACGTTACGTAGTACAACTTCTAGTTTGCCTTAAGAGTACAAGAGACTGTCTAAACATGAGGAACTATGTGAGTAAAAATATAAAAGACGAATTAAAGAACTGCATAGCGGAACTCAAGTTTTATTTCTTAAACGCTACCTTGAACATTTCTTTGCTTTCCGTCTCAATTCATCCATATTTTTTCAACAGCACGTTAAAAAGTATTAAAAAATATTAATAATCAAAACACCTGCCTGTCGTTATGAAAATGACCTTGGAAATAGAAACAAAGTGTATTAAGTCATTCAGATGGTTTACTTTCCAATAAATATTTCTTCTTTTTGTTTTTCCTTAATCAGTAAATTCAGTAAAAAATGTAACGACATTGTAAACAATAATGGCATTTTTTATTATTATTTTTATCATCTTCGGATACGATATCCTTAACTCTGCTCCATGATAGTACGATATACTCATGTGTTACGTATATAAACCATAAAAAGGCACCTGAAGCAACAACAGGCTATAACAGTTGGTAACTTTAGATCCATTGCGTGTAACAGTTATGTAGGCTCGATAATTTGGTGATACGCGAATGAAGCGTTATGCTCATATCGCTTGAATTGCAACGTGAATTTGACGCTGTATCAACTCAGCTTCATCGGAAAGTGATAATAAATTTACATTTTTGGTCAAAAGTGGTTTGGTCTATGAGAACAAAAAGTTGAACACAAAGTTCTCGGGGCTTTGTTTCCATGCCACGATCGATGATGAACACAAATATACATGTACATTATTTACATAGAACAGTTGGCGAAACGTGAGAAAACGGTTGATCAGAAGAAACTAATGGTTATTAATTCAACAACTTTGATAAATTAAAGTTTTTCTGATCAAATATGAACTGTGCGTTAAGAAGACTATTGATGGTAACTAAAATCGATCGTTGTACTTATTTTCGACGAATACGCGTAACGATTCGTCGCGTGAAATTAATACTTGCTGCTCGATGCACACGTTGTAAGTACATTATCTCGATATCTCAGCCCTAGAAAAAGTAGCTAAGCGTCTTTTTTTAGTGACTTTCGAGTCATTGCAGTTTTCGCGTGCCAGTTTTGCGGTACAGTTCGTTGAACGGTCGGCTAGGCTGACTTCTGACAAGGTGCAGGAACCGTGTGTTTCGCAGATGCGCAGGAAGCTCGATACTGCAATCGGAGATTAGAAGAACGGAGCTCCAAAGTTCATTGCCAGTGAAGTTCGTTCACGCACTCCCGATGCTTTACGATTCAAGCTGATTAAGTTGCTCTTGGATTTTATTGTATAAAATCTGTAAATAATAAAAATCGAAAAATGCAATCTTTTTTCACTACCATAAATAGGAACAAAGTAGCAAAAGAAGTAAAAAAATGCTTTCGTATTTGATTAATTTAAAAAAAACTCTTTTATAGTTCTTTTAAAAGTTGAGGGTATATTGGCAATTCGTTTGGAAATGGGGGTATTTTCTGGGGTTGCAAAGCGCTTTAATTGTATACATACCTGTCTCGCATTGTAATCCGGGATTAAAATGACCTTACTCTGGTCCGGTCCTCCAAACAAATTACCAAGTTTCATTTTCTTATGAGTGTGCTTCGTAAATATTTGTACGCCTTTGTCAACGAGCCTCGGTGATTCGCCGATCTCTTGCCAAGAATAGGACCAATCGACCTTCCACCCACCGAATAGATCGTTGTGCTCGAGATACGCTATTCGTTTGTCGGTGAGCAATAGGACATCTTTGTTCACGTAAACGTGGTAGAAATAAATATCCGTATTTGCGTATTTTCCTTTCTCCAATTCCTGAAAAAGGCGTGATCCAAGGAAATGGGAAAATAAATTCGATAATCAGTAAATCTTTGCAAAATTATTAAAAAGTCATCGTTATGGAAGCTTACGAATAAAATTTTGTTCCCTTCAGCCTCCTCCCGCACGTAAGGCCTTACAAGACTGTCCGGAAGTAAAAACCGCGGTGGTCGGCTTCTCTTCACTTCTTCGCTCAACTCCGTCGCCCTGAAATACAACATGTTCGTGATTGCAATTAATCATATAGACCGGTTTGAATGCTTTCCGCGATCGTATGACAATAACTTATAATTAGCATTGCATGGGTCATTAGGGAAAGGTAAAGACTAAATTTCTCATACCGCTTGACAGCTCCGAACGATCCACTGGCGAAATCGATCACTCCTGCTGTCGGACGGGTCACGAGACCCACCATACCCTTTCCGAACCCTTTGAAGAATCCTTCGACTCCCTCCTCTTTGGCTCCGGAAATAGGTTTCATTACAACCCCCGTGACTCCATCAAAAACGCCCTGAACCGTGAAGAATCATAAGAGAAAATAACACGCATCCAAGTTCAGCGTTGGTTTTTTTTTACTTTATAACATATTTGTGTACCATCACTAAGCCTTTTCCGCTCCGAGCAAGACCCTCGTGTAAATTAGCAGGTTGTTTGTTCAATTGTTCTTGTCTCTTACGCTGATAGTCCTTATCGAACGTTAACGCGGCGAGACCCTTGCCTGAAGGTGAGAAAAATATTTGATTTCATAATCGGGTGCACGTCCCGAGGCTACAGAACCTCATAAATTTTCAATCCCAGTTTTCTCATAGCAATTTACATTTTTTTTTGCCAAATCGAACATCAGGCTTTGTAGACATGATTGACGCAGAGGATGATTGTATTGTTAAACGTTAAAAATGTTTAATCTCTGAGAAATGTCGGTCAAACAGATATTTCACATATCTCTCTCGCATTCATATGTGACGTGGTACTTCTTCTACTTTATCATACCCATAGCTCCAGTGATTTTGGAGACAGCACCGGCCATTCCACCCACCGTATGCCCCAGCATACTTCGAACGCCGAGAAGTAAACCTTCCGCGAATTCTC
The DNA here is from genome assembly GCA_030523105.1 of Ophioninae sp. A BG-2022a. Classification (NCBI taxonomy): domain Eukaryota; kingdom Metazoa; phylum Arthropoda; class Insecta; order Hymenoptera; family Ichneumonidae; species Ophioninae sp. A BG-2022a. The sequence goes on along the minus strand of JAPYZI010002758.1, from coordinate 15,115 downwards.
CAGGGCCCTGAATGGCTCCCTGGAATGGCTCATAGAAGAGATCTTCAATGCCCTTCATAGTGCCAACAACCAGGCCGTACGGATCCCCGATTACGTCCAATCCCAGTACGAGGACGTACAGTTGCTTCAATGCTTGGCCAGTGTAATGACTGGTCGCCTCGGAAATAAGCTGCTTGTGCGTCATGAAAACGTAATCCCGTTCAAAATACGCGAGCCTGAGAAACGCAATAAAACCACAGTTTTATTGTAGGTCTTTGAATGGCAGTCAGCTTGGATGTTAAAAGTTATGTAACGCGTGAATATTTTATACTTGAACACAATGTCGTTTATGTCCGTCAACGTCACGCCGATTCCTTGAAGCAACACGTTGAGGACTTGCGGAACAGCGGATGGTCCTCCTCCATTTCCGGTCATTGAAAAACTTATGTGTATCTGAGGAAAGATAAAGAAGGTTACGATGTAATTGGCAGGCAGCATACCTTAATGCTGGTCGAATCGACGATGTGGATAACCTTCAGCGGCGAAAAATGCAGCAAATCGAAGAAGTTCTTCTGCTCCGCGGTGGTAATGAGATTGACGTGATAAAGAAGAGGCTCGTCTACCAATTTCATGTCCAATTGAAATAGTTTACTCTGAAAGTGGAAACCGTTTAATAAATCCGGATTCACTGAAAATCAAAGTGTATTATCCATAAAACGTAACACGAACAATTTGTATGTAATGCATACGTACTTCTTCCGCTTCATTGGCCTCGTCAGCCTCGAAGAAGCCCATGATCGCATTTATGAAACCTATGTCGACTTTAATATGGAATTCTTGAATGAGCACTTTGAAATAACGAAATTGTTGAACGCTACTGTGCTCGAGCAAACGTTTAACCATGCTCATTTCAGCGAACGGTTTTAACACTGAAAAAAATTGGTAAAACGTTGAATAAACAGAAAACAAATGATATATAATACAACCTACATCAATTAAGAAAGTTAATTGAGCGTTTCTCACCGGAGCTTTGAGCAACACTTTTCGGTGGTGGAACTGGTGCCAGTATCACTGGGAAGACGCACTCGGAGAGTTGATTGTCGATTTGGAGTCGATTAACTTTGGCATGCAATTGTACTTGATGAGCGGAAGTGCGATACTGCAGCCATAGTCCCGTTTGGAAAGTTCTTCGCAAATACCCGCGATGCGGTTTAAAAATCTTCAATTCCGCGAAGTCGACCTAAAATCCAATTAATTAATTACTCTCTATTCAGTCAAGTTGTCAATATAAAAAAACGTCAGGAGTTAGCAACTGACTTTGGGTGTGAGATATAGATATTTAGGTGCATATTTGTGAGACATGATCTCTTCCAAATATTTGTTTGATACTTAAATGAAGAATTTCCTATCGTTAAAATGAAAAATGAATTTTCGGTGATACTGGCCATTTGTTCATCCAATAAGAACCAATGAGCCCTAGTTCTCTCGCGCAACGTTTATGAGATCGAAAGAATCTCACCTCGAGCTTAGGTTCCAACATAACACGATAGGCTGGTTCTCGACCGATCTGAAGCTCCCTGGTGTACTTCTGATATGCATCCTCGATTAAACCGACTTCTCTTGTGTTCAAAGCTCGCCACCGACTTCCGTTCGACTTTCGATATTCCCAGATAATTCCGGAGCTGAAAATACCCGACGCACGGATCTGTTTAACATTTGACTGTACTTCTTTTGTACTTCTTTTCCATTAAAGAGTAGGCGATGGAAATCGTACCTGGCGATACACATGTACAAAAGTTCTACCCTGTTGAGATTGTTGACGAGTGATATTCCGACTCCGTGGATGCTCATTGTTATGTCCTGATCGATTATTTCGAAATCGCCGGCTAATTGACATTCCTCAGCGATCTTTAATGAGGTTGTGAATAAGAGTACTCGCTGAATACCATCGAGGAACGATACGTAAAATATCTCCTCATCGATGTCCGGGATGGTAAATGTGCCCAAATTATCCTGAAAATGAAACACATTTATATCGTGAGCATACATTTCGAAAAACAGGCAGAATCTTTCCAAATATTTAACGAGCAAGTTGTCCTAAAATATTTCGCAGTATCCTCGAAGAATACATGTGTTCTACTTTTTCGATTGATAAATTAAAATGCCCGGAAGATATTCTTAACAAATTTGCTGCTGTCATCGATGATTAAGAATTTATAGGTGAAAAACAGACTTTTAAAAGACAAGCTTTTACTTGATGTAATAAAAAATCAGAAATAATTATTTATGATTACAAATAATAGTTTGGACTGCCCAAATGTTTAAATGGATTCTAGATTTGATTGATTTAGTTTCTTTAACCGTATTAACGTGGATACAATAGTAATTAGATAAATGATCATTATACGTATAACTTTTTAATTGCAACTTGAAACAATAAAATTAGTATCTTGAATAATATTCGTATTGTACTTATCAGCGAGGCCGTTACCTTTCGTAAATCGTCCTCGATTTCTTTTTTATTTTGATCTTCCCACACCAGCTTCCGCGCTCCGGAAGGATTTTCCCAGGTGTAAAACATGCGGTTGAACGATTGAATAGATCTGTAACACATTATGCAAATAAATGCAACCAACCTTTGAACTTTATCTAAAAAATTCACCATTCCAAAGTAATGTTATATTGTCGACGTTAATTATTCTACAAATTATGGAAATACAAATGTGCGTGCGTATTCTTAAATCTACATACCGCACATTCATAGATCCCTTCTCCCAAAGATTCATCGTGTGGGACGTGTGGTTGATTATCAACGCCGGACAATTTCCGTGACCATATTCCGAGATTGAGATGTAAACGCCACCTTCGTTTATTTGTATGTCAACGTTGACGCCTCCGTACTGTATGGAGATTGAAAATGAATTGTAATTAATTAATGAAATTTGATTGACAGATTAGAAATGGATTTTAATGAATTGTCACTTGGTAAATATAAACAAACGACTTTTGGAATGTTACCTTGTTGTCCAGTTTCAAGAGAGTCGTGTGGACATCCGTATAAATGAACGGAGCAGTTTTTTCGGGTAGTCCGGCGACCATGACGCATAACATTTTTTTCTCCCCTTCCGAATGAGGCCACAACGGGGCGCATTCGCCAGGATTTACCTGTACGCGATGAAACTAATTGAATATTTTTTCATGGGAGAAGTCTTTTCGATGTTCGAAGGTCTTACCTTGGTGACGGGATCAGCGGGTCTTTGTGCCTCCTGACACTCGATGAGATAATCAGCGTTGTTTATTAGTATGAAATACGGTGTAAAAGTGATTTGCTTCGTCAAAGAATTATATGTCAGTTGATTGTGTACACCGATCTGAAATACAAAAAAAGAGTTTCAGTCGTGATGTGATGACCGAGCTTGAGTAACATCGATTTTCTTAAAATTTATCTCAGGAAATTCCGCAGGCCATTCTGTTTGTTTTTTCTATTACGTAAAATTGCTAGACACATGTACGAACCTGATAGGTATGCCCGTTATATTTACAGACCACGACTCCTTTGCTGCCAGCCACATCGATGGGAAACTTTTCGGACCATTCGCCATCCTCTACCCTGACCATCGCTTTTTTCTTACCGAAAAATGCTTTCGAGCGAAACGAGAACAATATTGGTCCTTTGAAATGTTCCGGATGATACAGAACGTTCAGATGATCCTCGGAGCACTGTGAACATAACGACTTTCGTGACAATGTTCCTTGACGGTCATCAAGATCCATCAATTGTATGCAGATGTATTGAGGAAATGTAGAAGATGTACCACGTAACACATGAGTACGAAAGAAATAGACGATATTTTTAAATCAGAATTACTTAAGTATAAAACATTTTTATCGTAAAACATAAGCATCTATCTCTGCGTGTGCGAATTCTACAGAGACCGATGATGTGATTTTTCATTGAAATATTAACTGCCGATAAGAAAACGGATACCAAAAATTTGTTAGGTTTAATCGATCTTCTACACATCCTTAACGAAAGGAAACAAAATCTTCAGCACTGTTAACTATTTCAGTTCCTCTGTGTATTAAAGTAGAGCACAAAGAAAATAGTGTAATTGGTCAACAAAACCAACTGCGCAAGAATAGAAAATTCAACAAAAAAAAATGGATGGGATGTGGTAAACACGATACGTAGTTAGATGCTATATTAATCATTTGAAATGTAAGAATTGTACACACTGCACTACAACGGTTATTTATCCCTTTGACTGAGGATATGATGAAAAAAGTCAAAATTCCAATCCAATGGCTATATTAGGAAAATTACAATAAAATGTAGATAGACTTTGAAATCCAAAAATGAAATATCCAGAGATGTCCTTTTTCCAATGAGTACCCGCGACATTGTAGTCCTTAAAAATGAATATCTTTACATAGTTGGTTCTCGTCATCATAAATTTTTGGAACTTTAGAAACGTCTTACTACAGGTCTTTAACAAACGTTATTTTTCAGTAATCCTAATTACTGGAAGTCACGAAGATACGCACACGCGTATTTCGGAGCAGAATGGTAAAAACCTAATAGAACCAAAAACGTGCTTATTGGATTTTAAACTGAATTTGAGTAATTATATGTTTTTGAAATCATTTAGTGTTAATTTTTAATTAATATGTAGTAATCGTTGTATCCTGCGTAGCATCGTAATCAATTGCATAATCATTTTGATTCCGATGAATAATCCACAATTGTAACAGTCAGTTAGTATAGTTGGCGTAAAGAAGGGCCCTTGTATGGTGGTTTGTATTTTAATAAGTGGGCTTCAAATATCAAGTACCAAAATTACTTCTGCAGCCTTGTACGAAGTTTCCATGAAGTCAACTTAACAATAACTGGCGTTTTCACGTTTAATGAATTCGTTGATACAACACGGCCCAAAAACTCTAGTCCAACGCTAATGTCTAATTATTCATATTTTCTTAATCTGCGTATAAAAATTTTTCGTATGATTTTAAAATCTCGGCAAATCTCTTCGATCAAACCGGGGGTGAAAGAGAACGGAAAAAGTCTTATCATTTTATATCAAGAAAAATACCCGAACATTTCTTTAGAAACATATAAGGATTTCTTGCTTGCCTATGGAACCTACAAAAAATGTTTATCAGCATCCAGAATCAATATGTCTATAATTTCGTTCCTACAATAAAGATCCTCTAAATTTTAAAAATCCTGTATCTGAATATTTCGGAGATTACTTAGGTGAAAGATCTCGTAAAATTATTTTTTTTTTTTCTTAAATCATTGTTTTATAGAACTGAAGAGATCGGACATTACAATTTTTTATGTGAAAACAGTACTTTTTAACAATTTAGATGAATGCACTTGAAAACTCAACAACCTTGACAGCTTGAGGCTGTCAAGGTTGATGACGTAAACTCAAACACTATCTAATCACAGATATTATAGCTACAGACGCTTACACCTTTCTTAATTTGAATATTAGAGTATATTTTGTCCCTTGCTGATTTCAAAACTGCTATCTCACTCGTAGCCCCCCGTATATGTTTGGCATTACCTCAACGGGAGAAATTACAAGACAGTAGAAATAATGTCATGCATCCTTGGGAGATACGCATTAATGAACGCAACACGAGTTAGTAAGGATTATCTATAAGAATTTCATACTGTTCGAAGCATAGTTACAGTTATGTGGATGAACTTTCACTACCTTTTGATTTCCACCTTCCATTTAGTTATAATCAGTACAGATGGTACAATATTAAAAGACTATATATATTTCGTCAGCGAAAAAACGGTTTCAAGGGGTGAAATGACCTGCAGTACGTTGAGGACGGATTTAACTGTTGCAAACAAAGCAAAGATTCTTTTCTGTGAGAAGAATATTATGATTCACTTCACCCTTTTCTTAGAGATCCTAATCTTAATTATTTTTGCTGTATTTAAAAATTTAAACCCCAATTCAAATGATTTGTTCAAACTGAAAATGGATATTTAGAGTATGCAAAAAAAACATGAATATTCATGGTTGTTTGCAAAAGTTTGCAAAAAATTGAACTATAAGTATTTGTTGTATCTCCAAATTGATGTAGTCTGTCTCCTAAATACGAATTCATCATTGGTTGATCACTCGACTCCCAATTCCGATTGCAAATTATCGAAAATATATATAACGTGCCATAACCCTCGCAATCGTTTTTTCATCGATGAATAAAATATGTATCTCATCGTTTTGAACTCGATTACGGTATATATAAGTTTTAAAACAATCGAAGGCGGACACCAAACTGATATTCCTTGTTAGTTCACTAAAACGAGGCGGTATCGGACGATAATTAGTATCCCGATAGGGGCGTGTTAACAGTGAATTTCGATCGAACAGTATGTGCATATTTTGTGACTTCGCCAACCAAAGGACTTTTAAATACTTCAGTTTATACTGTTTTCAATTTATAGCTTGAGAATAAGATTAAAACAATCATTCACCGATTTGCCTTTCTTCCTACGAAAATCTCCTTGTCGCCGATGCGGTCGAACGTTACAAAAAAGTTTCTGAAATGTATCAGTGCATTTTTTAAATGTATTACGAGTATGCAAGAGAGAAGGAGATAGAGAGAGGGATAGAAGGAGAGAGGAATAGAACAGAGAGGAGGGAAAGAAGAAATAAAGTAGTGAATCTTTGAAGCTGTTCAAGCTTCATAAAAAGTACAGCCGAACCTGCAGATACAACGAAACTGCCCATCTACAAAGAAGCACATAATACAGCCTTGTCCAAAAAATATTGAGCACCCACACGAAATATCGATATTTTAAAAAGTACACAAAACTATAACGATTGCTTTAATCTAACATGTGAATCGTCAAATATCAAATAGAAAACCACTTTTTGATTGTCATTTTAACCCTAGCCTAGAAAAAGGTAGGAAATCATAGGGTGCTCACTACTTTTGGCTAAAGCTATATGAAAGAAGGATATTACAATAATGGGTCTCTACCTTGACTGGGCTCGAGTGTTCTTTGCCACCTTTACTTGATTTCTGCAAAATAATTTACATCGTCGTAAATTCTAAACGAAATATTGGTACACGGTGATGAGCTAGCTAAGTAAGGTTTGATCAGCGCTGCCTGATGTTTGGCGAATGAGTTGGCGCGTACAAAAACATGGCGGGGATTGTGAACAAAATAAATACATTAGGCGGCATGTACCGTCGACTCGCTTAGGGTTTTTATGGTTAGTTCGGAGCTCGCCACGTCGCAAACTTGTCGCTTAAGTTGTTAATCATTTTTGGAAACACAGTAGCAGATTATCTGCGGAGGTGCGATTAATAGATCATTCTAAATAATCATGTCGCTTCGCAGTTTTTTTACAGCCAAAAGTGATGTTCTTTAGTTTGAAGAAAATCCCTAAACATAATATGAAAAAATAAAAAAAAAACCGTTTATCTACAATACACGGTAGTGTTGTAAAGATTACTACCAGTAGTCTTTTAAGCATGGGTATAATCAAACTTTCACCTTGACAACTGCACCTGAACCGTGAGTCGTCAAAAAAAATGTCCAATCGCTCATTCGGCATCAAAATGTAAAGGCAGTATTAACTAAAGCTACACCGTATGAAATTACACGAATCTCGTACTTACTCTGTAAGAAAGCATCAAACCCGTTTTATTCAGCATCCAAAATGGGCAATAGAGGGCCATAATTATCGATCCATGTTCGAAGGACGTATGCATCCCAAGATCCATTACGACTTTTTGTGCACTGTCAAATGACTCGAAAGACCAAACTGAAAATTCTGGTGGATTCGCCAATATTTCGCACTTGCACGTCCAATCCTTTTCCAAATATTGTGGGAGCTGCGAAGAAATATGAATGTGAATGAGGGCAGTCTATAAACACAGTAGGCAGTCAATTCGATTTTCGATCTAGAATTCACATTTGACAATAGAGTATTACAGAAATTACGAAAAATGAGAACATAAAAGAAATTTCGTACAAAGTTCAAGCTCATCGTTCATGTCCATACGAAAACATGCAACAATATATTATATTTTCCATGTACACATAATTAGTGAGCTATACATAAAACGTATATCTGACACGTTAGAACGTACCTTGATAACGATGCTCGATTGATTCGGGTCTAGGGTCGGAAGTTGGAGTATCGTACTAGCCTTCAATAGTTTCTCTTGGGTGTGCCCAGGCAAAAGAATGACGATGTCGATGGGTAAAAAGTTTTTCAAGTACACCGACGGATACAAGTGTATATTGTAAACGGTGCTAGCCATAGTGTGTCTGCTCGTATTTTCAAAGTACACTTGTTCGATTTCGCCCACAGCCTGAAATGTTACAATGACAAAGTTGATAGAAATGCAAACGAATTTGCGATCGTGCTTTCCGTTTTTAATAATGCGATTGGGAATAGGACGCATAAAATCGATCCTAGGTTACAAGTAAACATTTTCTAAGTGTCACCAGCGAGCAACATCTAGCGTACTCATGCACGGTTATCAGTGGTCTCTAATCAAATGAACATCTCGTGCGACTCTTTCCTCACATATGAGATAGACCAATCTTTTTTTTGTTTCGTAACTGCTACTGTTCGTTCTTCCGTATAGAAAAAACAATATTTAAAAACTTGCAGGTTGCTTTGTAGTTGCTATATCCATCCTGTATATAAGTGATACAATGTTCAGTACTCATATGGAATTGGAAAATTTGGGAATTGAAATGGCGCCGCAAATACGCTAATCAAGCGACCTGCAATTGGAGGTAGCTATTTCTGATTGACTGTCAAATTACAACAATGGAGATCGAATCTGGCATTCTGAAAAGTTAGATCAGAAATTCTAGAAATCGAATCTGGAATTCCAGAATTCCAATGTGTAATTCCAGATCTAGAATTGTAGATCTAGAATTCTCGAATCCAAATGTGGAATAAATTCTTCTACAATTATTGAAGGCTTTTCGTAACGATCTTTGTAAACAAAAAATCGGGAAATGATAAACTAATAATTTTCATTTAGTGTGCATTCAATTTGATATGTGAAAGTGATTATTAAAAATTGAAAATTTTTCTAAATAAGGGCTTTGTTCGAGATCACATTTTTACGTGCAATCATCGGTGCCATTTACAGTTCAAAGTGCAGATATAAAGGGATAATTGTATCGTAAAATATCACTATTCTTCCGGTTGTAGGTTAAACTTACGAAAACCCTCCACGTCTGATCGGACTGAATTTGCACAAATCTTCCTTTTAAAGGTTTAGGGCATCACAGAGCAGACAATCGAGCAGAGAATTAATCGAAAATGGCAGAATCGACGATATACAAGTTTTGCTGACGTCGCACATGTAAATTACAAATAAAATGACAAATAGAAAATGTAATAATACATTAACACTGAAAATTCTTAATTTTTTACTTTCAATAATAATTGAAGTGAAATTCGACGATATTCGCATGTTTTTTATTTACGTTCGCCTTAAAGGAAGGTCTATGAAAAATTTCAGCTCCACCGGAAGTGACGGCTTTCCGGAAGTTAATCCAGATTGTGTTTTTTGGACGACGTCCACCTAGTACTATATTATAGCAACAAAACACTCAAATAGAACTCCAATCGGTTATACGAACAATATTCCTACTACAATACTAACAAATGTGAATTTTTCTCTTTCTATAAAACACGAAACATTGAACACAACATTAGCGAATTATCGTAATGGTGGATGTTCATTCGTGTGACAAAATATGCTAATTAACAGCGCGTTCAACAACGTTAAAAGAGAAAGAGAGAGGCAAGTAGAGGTACCTGACGTGACGCTTCCGGATATTTGGATTGTGTAGAATTAAGCGGACTGGGGCAGACAGGCTTGATGTTATTAATAAATCGGAATAATTTTGATCGCCAGTCAACGATACTTAAGAATAAATCGATATTTTCGTTATTATAGAAAATACGACCGACCATGATCATCATGAAAATAATCTAAAAGTGAAGAAAAACAAACGGCGGTTGATAAACAAACCCAACGAGCGTCCGAGAAAGTAAATTCATCTGCCACTGACTACAGAATGTATAAGGTGCAAAGTGTAAAGTTTAAAGTATAAAATTTCACGGCTAAATCAATCACCCTAAACAGATATTGATTGACAACTTGGTACTTGTGCCAAACATTCTTTATCGAGTAACGTTACCTGAATATAAAAAGGTTCCTTTGTCTCTTGTTTTGACCTGGATTCACATTTTAGGAGTTTCGTCATTGAAACTGTTTTTTGAAGATCCCGCCAGACGAATGGCTCTATGGACACCATGTATCTAAAAATAAACAAACCATCATTACGCTCCATTTGATTAATATTATTGATTACCAAATTATTTAGTAATCACTAGTTATTTAGCTATTGCTCAATAATTTTGCGGTTACGAATTAGTCAGAAATGATTGATTATTAGTAATTACTTAATTAAATAATAATAATTATTTATTTAGAAATATAACAATCTGACAAGTTTGGTCCCAAACGGATCGCATTTCGAACGAAAGATTATATAGCGAAAGAACAGAAAACCGAAATCATTATTGTTTGCAATTCTGCAGATCGATGTAACAATTGGCCCCGTAACGCTTACCCGTCGATGCTGAAGAATAGCCAGTAAATATTGGTCGGCGTATAAACCGCGTCCAATGGAAGGTTGAGACGCTCGTCAGGGGCAACGGTGCCAACGCATTCGACTTCGTTACCACGTTTGGTCATGTAGTACACGGAGACCGGCTCGGAGAAGTGATTGTGTACCTGAGATGAAGAGAAAACATTATTCCTAATCGTTTTTTAACGTACTTCGAGGGCTGGATGAGATTTACCTGCAGGACGCTTCTGAGGGTGACGATGGTACTGCCGTTCTCGACGACAACGTCAGAGATGATACCCCATTCCTCCGATCCTTCCTTTCGGTATTTCAATGAAAAGAATCTTTTGTCCGCTCGCAATACTGGTATTTCCAATTTATTGGCTATTCCTTTAAACTGAAATACAATTTTCTTCAGTTGCCGTACAAAATTGAATAAAAAGTTTGCGAGTAGGTGTTTTACCGTAACGATGAATTTGTTTTGTCCTCTGTCCTTCACCGAAACGACCTTCAATTGATCCAGTATTTGGGTTTCCACTTTAACGACTTTTGGAGCTAGTTCAACCGACGCACTGGATTCCAGCATGACCTCAGAATATGGCTCTAGATGGTTGGCTGACGGATCGGGTTGGAATTCCGATTGATCGCCAATTACCTTTTGGATATATGCACATATATGTTAGACCATTCAACTTTTTTTAACACGTAGAATAGGTAAAAAAGTATATGCCAGAGGTACTAACTTTAAAATTGCTGCGTTCCAGATCAAGCATCAATGGCATGCCTGTCTCATTTTTCAGTACGTAAGGGGCGACCTTTTGGGTGGTCGTTTTGTCGGTCGATTCCATTGCGCTCGAGAACGCGTTGCCCAATTGTTGTAGCACATCCAGGCACGTCTTAGTCACGGTGATTTCCAAATTATCCTGGTATCAACACAACACATTGATAGTTCATTTGCTTCGAAATAGATATAAAAGTCTATCTATCTATTTATCTATGTGTTTTTTTTTCTCAAAACTCTCCTTTATGAGGAAAAAAAGAGGATGTAAAAATCCTTTGATTTTCACAGTCAATTCCTTGAAAATTTGTATTTAAACTTTCGCTTGAAAATTCAATGTGTTTCAGCATTTTTAAAAGATCAACTCTTAAGGGATTAAAATCGGAAGTGGATATTTCCATGGTAATTCTATATGTTTATAAGTATAAAACAATTAAGAAAGCAACTCAGTCTATTAGCTATAAATTCAGAATCACGTACTTTCAGCTTTTGAAAAAAAATATCCTTCAAGGGGTCGGAAAGTTTTTCAATAATAATTCAGAAGTTGTGAGCGAAAGATAGTATCGTATATGTTTTATTATAAGCTCACTGAGGATACGACGTCGATGGACATCCTGGAAGACTGTTGTATCAGTTCATCCGGTTCGCTCTCGCAGCTAGGGCTAATCGCACTTGCGCCTCGAGATTCCGGCGACAAATCGTTGAATTGTATCTGAAAATAAATTTATAGTTTGCCCAACTCAGTAAATTAGAGATAAAAGATATTTTCGTTGCACTTCATCAAGGTTAAAGTTATACCTTTGTCTTTAGCTCCCATGGGTTAGAAACCCGCTCGCCATTATGAATAGATTCTACCGGTTCGATCAACGGTTCCCAAAGTGCCAATCTGCTATTGTAATACGCCATGATCAACGACATCGTGCACTCTATGGACATCTGCAATCAACGTCAAAAAAATCCGCAGGCTTAGAGGAAACATGTTTAAAACGTTCGACGACTTTTCGATTCATCAACTTGGCACGAGAATTTCGAAAATTAGAATTATCAAAACAAAACGGTGAGTCGCAGAGTTTGGGCTTGTGGACATGGATTTAAGGTTCTTACGGTTTTAGTGCTCCAGTCATTGACATTGCTCTGGAAGCCCACATGGAACAGCAGCATCGGTAGAGTTTTGTTGCCGACTCCAGCCTCTAGCGTCAAAAGTATCACGGGGGCTGACACTATAGCCAATTCCGGCTTGTAAACGATCGCATCCTCAGGGTTCTCATATGCGAAATCTTCCGAGGCTTCGACGCCAAGCTCGGTCTTCAAAAACCAGTACTCGCTCTCCTCGAAAGGTGTTATCAGCCAGAGTCTCTCGTGTGTTGGGTCACCCTTCACGACTTCGTCCTCGTCCGCTTCTTTGCTCGTTACCTTCTGCAGAACCTTGTTCAAAATCTCGATAACACCTAAACAAGCACCATCAGCGTCATGTTAAAAGAGACACGAAAAGTGCAGGACTTCTTTTTTGCAATCACTCGCATACTCATAGTTAATAATTCTCTTCCCCCACACCTCGCTCCCCTGTTTCTCACCTGGTGATACCGAGATGTGTATATCCGTACAACACACGTCAACGTGTAACCCTTTGCCTTCTGGAGTCGAGCCGGCTATGCTTATGCTGCAGGGTTTCAACACCTGATATATCCAATCTGCCCGTTTCACGGGATTGTAAATTCCAGTTAAAATGGACAAGTCCTTCACTGATCCCGTGATCACCTGATGCTCTCCGATCATACGTAATTTTACTAAAAGTTCCGTCTGAAATTAGAAGAAAAGAGAAAATTGGAAACTATTTTCTGCTACTGGCTTAACGCGGTGTTTTGCACAACACTTCGCGTTAACAGCTTTTTTCATCATTGCCAAACATACAGTATGTATTTGATTTAAATAGAATTAAATACACTCTCAATTATTGAAAAATTCTCCAAGTGTAACTGATAAAAGCCACCTTCACAAAATATAATTTTTTTTTTCACTAAAAATCTACTGGGTCTGCAGAATTAGTTCATTATACTTATTTTCATATCAGGCATTGAAAGATTTTTCATAAAAACCCAAGTAACTAAAGAATTCATTGGATTTGCGAATTGATTCCTAAATTTGCACTCGTGAGCAAACGAAACTGTATAGGAATGCTATCAACATGGTAAAATTTGCATTAAACATCTATGCATTCATAATTTCGTTTCTCATTTCATAAACCCCATAAAATTACTTAATGAAATTTTTCCCTTTCCTTTTTCTATCGAATTGATGGGCTTGAATTTCGGGTCGTTGGGAGACAATGAATTATTTCTCTGTCTGCCTTTTTCTTGATTATTAAAAATCATAGATTACCGGTTGGTGGTAAATAAATAAAAAAAGAATCTTTCAAAACGTTTGCTGCATGATCGTACGTTGAATCTGCTATAAACTATTTTGACATTAAAAAAAATAATTTTCGTTGTAAAACAAACTCAATCTTCAAAGTCATGGAGAATTCACTGTTTGAAAACCTTTTTTTCGACAATTTCGCACCCGTAATTCACCGAATTAACTAAGATCCCTAAGTTGACAATGCAAAAGTAACAAACATTTAAAACGATGCAGTTGGAGTTGATATCATCCATGTCTTCAAGCAAAATAATATCCGGCTTTTCAATATGGAGATTGACGGTGAACATGCTCGACGCGTTGGCAGCTGGTTGTGTTGCTCTTTTGTTGCGGGCTGCCGAGTCGACGTTACCCTTTTGTGGATACTGGGTCGAATCGTGGTTCGCACTTTCCGGCGAAATGTTGAAAAAGTCCTTTATTTTCAACAAGTAATCGAGGGACACGATTATGCTGAACGAAAAGATACGGAGGTCAACTGTAACAGTGTCAATTCGAACCATTATCAAACTTTGCTGTCCCTAAAACGTAGATCGGTGGATAAAGCGAAATCGACTAATTGATTTGAGATTAAGGGAATGACGAACGCGTTGGAAACTTTTAACGCGGCACCTCGTTACGTCGGTAATGACAAATTTTGGATTTTGCGCGGCGAGTAACTACCGACGGATGGCGCGCCCCGCACGCGAATTCGACCGCGACCTCTCGACTTTTCGGGCGAAGAATCGTGGTAGGACAATTGCCGAGCGCTGAGCGTGCCCACGTGTGTTTATGTACGTGTGGATTCGTTACGAGCGCAGCGTGGAGAAAAGACGCGCGTAGTTTCGTCCCAACGAAAACACACACGTACACGTACGTGTGTCAACCGATACTCACATACATATAAGTGGTATATACTTTCCGGAAAAAATATACGAGATATCAATATGAATCTAACGCCATTATTTAAGTTAAGGAAAAACCTTATCCAAACACACCCATTGAATCTCTATGGTATATAAGAAGCTCACTCTACGAACGTAAAATTTCGTGATTTTTGAGATTCCGGAAAAGTGGCCGGGGTAGTCGAACATTTTTTTTCTGTTTTAAAAGTACTAAAAGGGTCTGTATAATCGGAAATTTTCAGCTGATTACGAATATCAACGAATTTTCGTCGAAAACACTGCACACAGCTAAAGAAATGAAGTTTTGAATTGATTTTAGAAGTTTTTTACGATTTTTTCATAGAAATTTTGGGTTTTTGGAGAAATTAATGGTAGATTCGTGTTCAGGGGATCAAATTACATCGTAAAGGACCTATAAAA
>JAPYZI010002757.1:0-21965 GCA_030523105.1 Ophioninae sp. A BG-2022a | reverse complement strand
AGTGAACGTCAGACGAGAGTGAAGCGTTTTGCGGTGAATACGAACCTAGCCTAATCTGATCAAGTGCTAGAGAGACATGAGAGCAGTGCGTGCCAATTTCATCAGTTCATCTGTTTTCACTTGTAATGCGTACTTATCAAGAACGAGATGGAGAACGAAAACGGAAAAAAATTGTGCACCAACTACGTATGCGTGAATGGCGGAAGGAAAAAAAAAGAAGGATTGATACAAGAAGAGGTCAGTACAATAATTAATTATTTTTACACCTGTTACAATTCTGAAGGATATGTCGGAGATCGACATAACCTCACAAAGTTTTGAAATCTGTTCGTTTATCGGCGGTTTCGTTTTTAATGAAAAATATCCCACTCATATGTCACGTAATACTTCGCATTATATCTATGAGTATAAATTATATGTATTCTGCCATTACAAATTAATAATACACGAAATTATACCGAAAAAACGTCATTCGCTTTAACTTAGTTTCTTAGTTTTATTACATTTATAAACTCAAAGTTTGTGATATATCTCAAAGTTCAATTCACGTTTTTATATAATACATAATTTTATTTTATTTATTTTATCATCATAATTTATTATCATATATCAGGTAATATAATAATAAATTAAGTATCATTTGAGATAAAGTCATGCGAAAAATCTATAAAACATGTAGTTGATGACATAGTAATAACAATAATAGTATTAATAGTTCATAAACGAAGTTTTTATTCCGTAAATAAAATTAAGTTAAACGTGATTTGCAATCATGTGCGTTTTTTATTTTTAATGTGTGTAGAATGTTTTTTCAGGACTAAATAGTATTAACAATTAAGCTCTGCTCAAGCTTTAATGTTTTGCACTGATCAGGCCTTCATTTTTTACGTTGCTCAGGATTACCTTTTGCATCGTGATAAGGTATCCATTTTACAGTGTGATCAAGCCTTGGCATTCTTTCCTGATCAAGCCTTGATTTTGTATCCTGATCAGGCCTTCATTTTATAGCGTGATCAAGTCTTGACCGTTTTTCCTGATCGAGCCTTGATCTTATATCCTGATCAGTCCAAAGTCAGGGAAAATGTCACAAAAATGATCAGGTCTTGATCAGAAATCCTGATCAAGGCATGATAAAAAAATCAGGATGCCTGATCAGTCCTTTTTTGTAGCCGGACAAGGATTTCTACTCGGGTTATATACAATGTGTCCGGGTACGGATTAGCGATATTCTACATACTTATAAAATAGCTATTTTATTATACAAGTACACCATCAACTTGCGTCCAACCTATCTCCAAGCGAAATGGCAGTCATTTTGATTTTTTAAATGATATTTCTCTACGTGTGTATAAAAAACATCATATCTCGAAATATTTTGGTCTCACTGCGATAAAAATAGGCTTATTCGATGGGTAACCGTACTGTCTGTCATTTACATAAAACAGTGCGCTTACTATCTAAAAACTTACGAAGAAAATGGAAATTTAAAAAAAAGGGTAAAAAAGACGTAAAGTATCAAATTATTGTAAATAATTTGATAATAATTAAAAAAAAAAGCAGGACTGTAACAAAATTGAAACATCCACGCATTGTGTACAATACAAAAAGAGAAAAGCAACAGTAGAATCTGCAAAGTATTGGGAAGATGGAAATATAACGTCGGGAAGGAAGGAAGCATGGGAAAGACTTAGATGTGGGAATGTGGGGAAAGAAGGCATCAAGGCTATAGTGACAATAAGCGCAAAATCTGCGGAAAAGAAATTGAAAACCTGGTCGACATATGTATGTGTGAGAAAATCAGAGAATGAATAAAAAAAAGAAATAGTGGAGGAGCTCGAAAAGTGATTGGGTGATGGAGAAAGAGACGAGATAAATAGGAAAATAAAAATGGCGTCGAAATAGGAACCGGTGGAACCACTGTGTATATACATAAGGCAATTTACGAAATGGAACCAATCATATATGAATAGAGAAGGAAATAGAAATAAAAATATAATATAATTAGTCTGTAAGCGTATTATTTAAAAAGGATTCAACACGTAGCGGGAGGATCTCTGTTTAAACACCCTAAGAGGTTATACAATGGAATAAATAACTACAAATATAAAATATATAATAATAATCCTAAATCTATCGTCTATTGTGCTTCCATAGAGATACTCGGTTGCTTTTGGCGTGCTTACAGCTACTAGTTCAAAATCTTTTAATAAACTAATTTCGCGTAGTCTTCAGCCCGCTTCGCCGAGGTCCTTGAATGCCGGAGTAAGTTCTGCCAGTTTCTTAACTATTTTTCCTTTTAACATTTCTATCCACCACCCTTTTAGGCATTCCCCCACCCTGTCCCTTATCCATTTATCTACCCCTTATTGTTAATTTGTCTTCTCGCCTTCCTAAACCTCCAGATGTGTTTGAGCACCTCCGCTTCCTTTCTACCCATTCTGCAATTCCAGTTGTTACACCCTTTCTTTCTTGACCTCTCCACGTTTCAGCAATTTAATCTTTCCCATTCTTTTTTTTAACCCCCCCCCCCCCAATATACTTTTCCTCCCAAAACTTCTCTCCCTCCCGTTTCTCTTTTATCCCTTTAAAATAGTTGCAGAATGTGGACTGACCCTCCTCCTCGGTTTGACCTGAATACTTCTCTTGTCCGCTTCCATTTTCTAGAGATAGCTCGGTATGTTCCTCGCTAAGCCCAGTGCCATTTTTATAAACCTCCGTAGCATTTTTTCCACCTCCTCCTTCCTTCTCCATTCCCACACTCTATGTAGCACCCATCTTCACTCCATATAGCGCCCCTGCCAAGGAGTCCATCAGCCGTAATCTTTACTTTCGATTGTTTCATCAGCCCCCGCTCGCTTCATTGCTCCCCAAACCACATTTGCTGTCTTCCTAGCCTTCACTGTCACTATTTACAGATGCCTTTTCGTTGAGTTATTCGCCGAGAACCAGACTTACAAGTATTTAAATTCCCTCACAACCTGCAATGTTTTCCCTCTAAACTCCAGTTTTTCTCCATTTTTCTACCTCCCCCCCCCCCTAAAACAATAACCTTCTCTGTGTTTTCCTCCATTTCGATCCTCGCCTCAAATCTTTTCAGCCGCCTCAACATGGCCCTTAACGCTTCGGCGTTGTCTGGTACCAGAGCTTTGTCGTCTGCATTTTGACAGCGTAGAAATTTTTCCCTCCCTTCATCGTTCCTCCCATACCATTTTTTTCCCATTCCTCATTACTGTCATCTAGCACCAGCCCGAACAGGGTTCAACTAAGGAAACACCCCTTTAGTCCCCCGCCTTACCCCTTTTTTTATTCAAATTTACCCGTTCTTCCATTGTTTATAAGATTTCGTAGCCAACATTTAGTAACGATGTACCTCTATCGTTGCTTACATCTTCCTCGTCCCCCGCCTTACATATCGAAAAAATACTCGGTACTTTCCACCCCTAGGGCAGCAGCTTTCTTTCTCTCTAGATACTATTTAATGTTCTTCTGCTCATCCTTTGTCTCTGTCGATAAACCTCTTATAAATTCCCCTGTAATCCCGTCTTCCCCGGCTGCCTCCCCCCTCTTTAATTTTCTCATCACCTTTCATACTTCCTCCCTACTAAATTCCCTATTCCAGGGCGCATCCTCCCCCCCTTTCCCTCTTACGAAGGCACCTTCTCCGAGACCTATGTTGGCGTAGGTTAGACTTACTTTTCCGATAAGTTTTTTGAAATGCGCACCCCATTATTCCTTATTAATATTTTTTCCTGCGATATTTTTCCTCCCCCTGAACTCCTTCACCGTCCTTCACCAATTAGTCGTTGTTTTACTGCCCTGAACCCCCTCCCTCCTCTTCCTTCTAACCACTCTTTCTTTTTCCTCTCCTTTGGATCTTCCCCTTTTTTCTTTCTTCATAAACCTTTTTCCTCGTTTCCGGATTTCCTGTTTTGAGACATTTTTTGAGTGCTCGCTGAACGTTTCTCTTTTGTTGCACCCCTTCTTACCGTAGCGAGCTCTTACCCCCTCTCCATTTATTCCTCTTTTTACCATTCCCGTGGCTTCCGCTCCCTTCCAGATCGCCTCCTTCAATTCCTCCCACCTCTGATTGGCCGACCCATTCCTTGTACCTCCTACTCTTACTTTGTCTACTTCCTCCACATATTCCCCAGATACTTCGTCAATCCAGGTTAACCTTTCCTCCGATTACTCACCCTTTCATACCAGGTGTACCGGTATAAAATGATCGTTTTTTGTGTAAATGAAACATGGTGATTTTGAATGAGAAAGTAAATAAATTTTATTCAAAGTAGTGACCATTGCTTTCTACACATCTTGACCACCTTTCTTGCAATATGTGCATACCACGCCAATAGAAATGTTCGTCTTTTAAATCAAATCCAACAGACATCCAATAACCGACTTCTTCGTAGGAATCGTAGTGCTGCTCAGCCAATGCGTGTCCCATCGACGAAAACAAATGGTAGTCGAAAGGGGCCAACTCTGGTGAATACGGCGGGAGAGGTAGCAGCTCCCAGCCAAGTGTTTTGATTTTATGCTTAACCGATTTTGCTTTGTGTGCAGGTGCATTGCCGTGTAATAAAATTACTTTCCCTTGTCTTCTAGCCCATTCTTGTCGTTTTTCAATTAATTATTGGTTCAAATTGATCATTTGTTGTCTGTAGCGATTGGTATTAACAGTTTGACCAGGTTTTAGAAGCCTATGATAAACCACACCTTTCTGATCCCACCACACACAGAGCTTTGCCTTCTTGCCGAATCAATCCGGTTTTTAGTCGATGTTGACGGTTGTCCCGGATTAACCCATGATTTCGTACGTTAAGGATTCTTAAAATAAATCCATTTTTCATCGCCAGTAACAATGCTTAAATGTTGTGCCACATTTAACACTGCTGCCATTTGATTTTGAATCACAGTATCATCTTTATCCAATATTGTTTGCAAATCAGCGTTTTCAAAATTTATTGTTGTATATCTTCCACGTTCTTCATTTCTCACATCCAAATCATTATTTCTGAATCGTTTAAACCATTTTTTACATGTTGCGTCTGATAGAGCATGATCACCATATGCCTCGATAAGCATTCGATGCCCCTCTGCAGCACTTTTCTTCAAATGAAAACAAGAAATTAATGCTTTCTGCAAATAATCAATTTCTGGTACAATATTTTTAACTCATGATGAAAAAATATGATGTGTTTATTCAAGGACTTGATATATATTAAATATTTTTTAAAGATGTTATACCAACTAAACAAAAAAAATTAAGTTTCGTTCACAACAAATATTCGCTATTGTCACATATTTATCTTAACGCTCACTTCATACCGGTACACCTGGTGTTTGTGCTCACCCTTGATAACTTTGTCTTATCCCATTTGACTTATCCCGCATAAATTCTCACGTCTATTCGACTCTGTGACATGGAAACGCATCCCGTCGCTTTCACATCATCTGCTTTAGGCCCACCAGCAAGGGTCCTTAGATTTACGATCGATACTTCATACCCAACCGACCGGGTCATTGTCAGCGACAAACACACTAATGTAATCGAACCGATCTTAATTATATTTTTATTTTGTAATAGTTAATTCACCGGGATAAATACGTCAGTACGTACTTCTTCCCGAAGAGCACGGCAGAAACATACAGACGGAAGGTGGACAAATTGGAAGACGCGCTGAAGGACATTACGGGGGACGTGATCGTCGCAGGCGACTTAATGCCAGAGCCGTAGAGTGCCCCGGAAGAACACACGTAGCAAGCACCTCCTTGAAATGGGAGCAAGATTAGGGGTAGTGGTGCTTAACACCGGAAACACGTCAACGTACCGAAGGCCAGGCTATGCATCATCCATCCTAGATGTTATAATGGAGACGGAAAGACTAGCCGAACGCGCTCAAAATTGGAGGGTCCTCGAAGATTACACGGGAAGCGACCACCAGCATATCGCCTTTCGCATGCAAGCTCGAAGCCGAAGCGTACCACGCCGAAAAGTCCCAGCTCGGTGGAACACCAATAAGCCAAATCAGGCCGAACTTCGAACAGCCCTAGGACGAGCGACCTCGCCTGCTGCAAGGGCCTTAGACACCGTAAAAGGCAGAGAATACGCGGAGGCAGTCGTGAAGAGAACCCTCAAAGTCATTAGAAGAGCATGTAAAGCCTGCATACCAATTAAAAAAACAGGGCAGCGGTAGACCCCCGGAATACTGGTGGACCGAGGAGATCGCAGACCTGCAACGAAAATGCCTCGTATGTAGACACAAATTAACGCGGGCATGCAGACGTCGACCAGATATTGCTGCTAAACTTGCGCAAGAGCAAAAAACAGCTAAAAAGACAAGATAGGATGCTGGAAGAAGTTATGCGAAGAGATCAACTTAGACCCGTGGTGGCTAGATTATAAGATTGCAACGATGAAGCTAGGCTCTTATCGACTGGGATGCTTAATAAACGCCGAAATGATGGAACAAGTCGTTGATGGACTCTTCCCCACGCATCCACCGAGAGCAAGAGATACCAATGACGCAGCGGAGATAGGAATAATACCTATCTTCAGCCAACAGGAATTGACAATAGCGATAACAGCTCTCAAGAATAAGAAAGCCCCTAGACCTGATGGCATCCATGCTGAAATGCTCAAAGCAATCGCTACGTAGCGGCCGAGCCTGATGCAGGACATGTATAATGCATGCCTCAAGGAAGGAGTGTTCAGCACCCAATGGAAGGCAGCAAGACTGGTACTTATCAGCCAGGGCAAGGGCGACCTGAGCACCCCTTCGGCGGACAGGCCACTTAGTATGCTAAACACAACAGGAACGGTCATGGAGCTGCTTTTAAGACTGCGCCTGGCAAGAGCCATCCTTCAATCGGGCGATCTGTCAGAACGACAATACGGGTTCAGGAAAGGGCGATCGACTACAGCCTGCCACGCAGCTGGTTCTATAGTGCTATTAGGAACGTTAGACGTGAAAAACGCGTTTAACACGGCACGATGGGTAGACATACTGCTAGTCTTTGAGGAAACCTTCAAAATCCCACAGTACCTACTCAGAATGGTGAAAGACTATCTGAACGACCGCCATCTCCAATACAATACCGGAAGCCAAACAAAGACCAAAAAAATGACAGCTGGGATTGCCCACGGATCCATTCTCGGACCCGATTTTGGGAACGCAATGTACGACAGCTTGATGAGGCTGGAGATACCAGACGACACCTTCCTCATTGGATATACTGACGACGTGGCTATGGTAATCACCGCGCGCACCACTGAACTAGCCCAGCTCAAGTTGGGTCAAGTCATGAGACGGGTTAATCATTGAATGGAAGCGCAGGGGCTATCACTAGCGCTCTCTAAGATAGAAATTGTACTCCTGATCAGAAGCAGGATCCCGACAATAACCGAAATGCTAGTCGGGAGTGAGCAGATCACAACGAAAAACTCGGCAACATACTTGGGAGTGACAATGGGCACCAAACTTACGTACGGGCCCCACATCCAAAACACTGCGAAAAAAGCGGCAGCTAAAGTAAACGGTCTGAGCCGACTGATGGCGAACATCGGAGGCCCAAGGCAGAGCAAGCGAAGGCTACTGATGGCAACATTCCATTCGATCATGCTCTATGGATCAGAGATCTAGGCGAAGACTTGCTAGCCTTAGAATGGAAGCACATATACGAGAGAAGCCGCGAAGTCGGGCGGAGACAAGCGGCGGCAGAGGCCAGAGCGGACACGGAAAACGCCTGACAGGAGAGGTGGGCGAACACGACGAAAGGCAGATGGCCTCGCTGGCTCATAAAAGCACTAGTCTCGTAGGCTAAGAGAAAACTCGGCAAGGTAAACTATTACCTCATCCAATTTTTGTCCGGCCACGGATATTTCCGGGACTACTTGCACCGTATGGGCAAGGTATCAACGGCAGCATGTAAATACTGTGACTGACAATTAGACGACGCAGAAAATACCATGTTCATATGCAATACATGGGACGAAAAACGAATGCAGCTAGAATCTGAGATAGGACACACCACTCCGGACAACATAGTAGAAGCAATGCTACGGAGTGAAGAACACTGGGACGCGGTGTCTAGATACGTGGATGATATTCTATGAAGGAAGAAGGAAGACAAGTGCCTGGAGGCATAGCCAGCTGATACCGGAGATTATTTGGAAAAAGGGCTAAAGAAACAATGGAAAACGGTGAACGCTAAAGAAAAAGGGGCTGCGGAAATGGCAGTAAGACAAATTAGGCCCGATCTGAAGTACTGCGAAAAACAATTCCGGATCGGTGCCCTACGAGGGAATAGGAGGTGGTTTACTAGTGCGGTCGTCGATCGAGAGACAATCCTACTCTCATGGGCGGTGCGGATTCCGCCATTGCCTTATAGAAGGTTTGTCCACCTGCCTACGTAAAAAAAAATCTCCTTAAGCTTGCTATCAGGTAGAAGTGCACAAACATGGAATCTTTAATTCTGTCCCCCCCCCTTTGAAATAATCTTTTTTTTCTTTATTTTCATACCAGTCATAAATGAGGCGGACGAGGCCGAAAACAAAGTGATGAGTCATACTTTTTTTTCAATAGCACTATAGCGGATTTTCTATTTCTATGGATTAGAATAATTTTTGAGTCATATTCTGTGTAAGTAACTTAATAAATGGATCATAAATTGATTAATTAGTTTTAGTAGCTGGAAACAAAAATGCTCTCCTCAGAGTTTTCGCATTGATGGACGATAGCGAGCCTATTTTCCGTAAACCTGTCGTATTCCATTTATTCCATATAGAAATCAATTGACGCATGGAACCAATGGGTCAGTAATTGAGGATTGTTTTAAACGTTAGAAAATTTTGAATTCCTAGCAGAGCGCACTGCAATGGCACTTTAATTATTCAAAACGAGAAACCTGTCATTTAATCGTTAAATTACTATCATTAGCTCCTCGCTGATCTTGCAGTTTGGAATTTTTATAGCCTTTCTTGCAGCCGTGACTCATCAACTTAAAAAAGTGCGTATATACCTCATCGAATTAAAATAATACTGGAATTATATGCAGAAAGGAATCAGGAAAGAAAAGATAGCATGGCAATGTTCGACAATGCTGAACAGAATATTCTCTTCTATAATTTCGATAGCACACAATGGAAATTTTACTTACCTGAAGGTGAACCTGACTATTGTTGTCAACCCATCCAATGACAATGTCGGCGCTAAACTGCCGGTCCTTCCTCATAAAACCAAGACCTACGTAGCCCTGAGTCTTGACTTGAATCTCGAAAGTGATGTCTCGTTCGCCTGGTGTCCACAGTACCAGAAAATTATTGTCCAGTACCGCAATGTTCTTCCACTCAACAGAGGCAACATTTTGCAATGCAAGAAGGACCAACGGAATTGCCACAACCAAAGTCTTCATTTTCTCCATACGATCGTACTCTATCGTCGTTTATTTATTTTAGTCTTAGGCCATCTAGAAACACAAAAGATGGTGGGAAGTTATTATTGGCACAACCAATTTGCGGCAACATGTCGAAATATATAGATTCAACACTACATCCTCCACACACTCCACGTTTCTTCCCTGTTCCGCCATCTTTCTTTCCTGTGCCCTGCCAGAACAAAATCCGCATTGCGGCTGCAACCGTCTTACGCTACACTATACCGCATTTACTAAGGATACGCATTTACTAAGGATACGGAAACTGTGGTACAGGTATAGAGGGCCTGCTGATTCTTTGGTGTATTCTGCTGATTCTTTGGTGTACAGATGTTTTGTTTAAGTGTGCACAGAAAAATCGGCCTCCCGCTCATTGTTCGGTGCGCCAGCCATAGCACGGATAAGCGGTCATCGATTCAAATATTAGCCTCTCCCGACACTTTTTAAGAGGGGGCGACACCCGCGACGAAACTTCGACGCAGCGTCTGCTCACGTCGGTAACAAAACTAGTGCGAGCTACAGCTATCTACCGTGAGGCAACATTGTTTCTAGTGTCCGGCAAGGCTCGACGGGCTTCGTGTGTGCGTATGTCCATATACATACGTACATACGCGCACGTATACGTACATACGTACACACTGAAAATTTCAAGATGTGCGCCGCTCCCGACATTCGCCGGAACTAAATGACACAAATGTCGGTGGATTTTTTTTTCGAAATTGTAAATAAATATCTACAAATTGTAGATTCCCACGGATCTACTCAAATATGTAACTGAATCAAATAGTTGATGCATGGAGACTGAAGGGGACGAATCCGAGCTCTTATGGAAAAGCTTGAAAGAAAGTGGCTACAAAAACTTGTATGAACAGAGATGGCGCCACTGTTGCTAAAACCTCATGAAGTGAGCCGCTTCTAACCAAGGATACATCATGAGTGAGTATTCGGTTCATCAGTATGACTTGTATATACTGTTTACCAGTCAATGATACTTGAGTAGTGGGCTAGTGTGAAAGACGTAAAATCTTCTATTTATATCACAAAGACTGGAAAGGAGATATGTATACAAGAGAAATCTCCGTTAATGTGTGATATTAATTTGATAATTAGGTTCAATGTGCATTAATTGCATAATTAACAGTGAAGATATCGTAAATAATACGAACGCAATACGTAATGATTGATAAGTATTTTTATTACAACTACGTTTAAGTAAACAATGAACGATGGAAAATTTTTTGAATATAGATTTCTTTTTTGCGAATCAATTTCTATCTTCTCAAATAAAAACGATGGTAAATTCTTCTCTGGTGTCTGAGAACATGCATTGGAATCTGTTTTTATAAAAATTCTCAAGCAGTGAAACGGTCACGCGACAATTTCTACAATCGACAATTTTAAATTAAAAGAGAAAGGAAATCTCTTAAAAGAAATGTTGATGTTCAACGTCGTACAAGTTTTAATAGAATTTTCATTCAAGACTGAACGGCGAGATTTGTGAAAACTCACTTATGGCTCACTGCAAAGTCACCAGTCGGCCGGTGGCTAATCATCTTCTACTAATCAAATTGTATTATATTCTTGTCTATATTCCACATTCTTACGTTTTTCTCTGAATACAGTGTGTGTGGTCTTCCGAGACTTTTGTAACGTGTCTTTAGTGCATAAAAGAAAAAAATGCCCGTATCGTGTATCGTATCGGAATAATGAATTTAATATGCATGCTAACGATGCCAATTGTTGTATGTTGGGAATTGTCATGAAGGCTAAGGTGCGTATTCGATCCTTTTCCATCTCCCTCACTCGACAAGCATATATGTAGCTCGCTTCACGAGGTCTTAGATGCAGTAGCGCCATCCCTGTTAATATTATCATTCTAACAATGTATAACATTGTCCAATTCATATTTTACAGGCAGAAGTAAGGGGACCGGTGAAAATGCTAACAACGCGTACCACCCAGGTCACTATCGTCAACGGAGCAATAAACAAAACAAAGAACAATTTCGTCTGCTATGAACCGCACACACCGATAGTGCCTTCTCCGACGCACACTACGCATGCAAGCGGTCACACCGATGATCTGGAGTGTTCGCATGACCCCACCGAGCGGACAATCCCGGACTACCCTGCCGGACACCATCGCATGTGCGTGTCACTCACAGACGTAAGTCCGCCCAGCGGGCAAGCCTGATTGGCTGCCATAAAATATCAATAATAATTCAGAAATTGGTCTGCGGCCCATACATGCTTATATCAATCAACTCAGAATTTCACCCCCAACCCCTCATTTTACGGATGACGTTCTTATGTGGGACACCCTGTAGAGATACGACCTAAGATGACTATACGCGGAAGCTACAAGAACCGTAAACAGTGTTCATTTATTTTTTTTCCCTTTCTCTGAAACTACGGTATAAGAACGTTACCTGAGACCCGTTTTTACTTTTTACTTTCGGGAAAGGTGAACGTTGAGTTAGTGATTGAACAGAAATGAGTAAAAACACTCAGTTCTCGATTGACCGTTCGAATTTATACAAATATTGTAACGGAACGTTTTTCGTCGAAACGAGAATTACCTGAATTTAAATTTTCGCGCGCTATTTAATTGGAATGAAGATGTCGCTACACTCTGACCCAGGGTCAGCATCAGACTAACCACGTGATCACGAGGTGATCTCGTATGGCGAATCAATGACAAACTCGATCTCTTGCCATCGGGCCGTCTCAGAGAGCGGACGTGTGCTTCGTCAATTAAAACTAGCCACGCGTCTGTCAACCAGAGTTCGATCAAAGTATCATCCGTGGAAATCGGAGTAATCGTACGAAATAAAGTGCCAAAATATACAGAATTGGGAACATGTGAACCTTGTGAACATTGTAATGACAATATTTTCTGGAATGTTATCAATTTAATCCATAATTTCACGTTTCGTGAAATTATCACTAAAAGGCATGCGGTCCCCGATGATACATCGATGAGCTCGTGGGTCCTTCTGTGAATGAACTCGCGATTCATTCAAAAACCAAAACGAAGCTTAAAATTTAATCGTCCGGAATGACCATTGGATCATCGGCAACGCATTTCTGGAGGCTTTCGTCCAGAACGAGTCAACTTCATCACATCAACGAGGATTCTGGCGGTCTCGTGAAATATAGCATATAATATAATATAATATAATAAGGAAATCGTAAATAAGTTAACCTTTCAAACTTCAACAGTGGTGCACGGAAACGATGGTAGGTAGCGAAGAATGATTATCGTCCTAGCGACGCCGACTGAGGGCGAATAGTAGAATAACTGAATTGATGTCGAATTACAAAAGAACGAAAATAGGACAGAAAAGGCGACTCTTGTAGACTATCGGTCAATCGCAACTTGTACGTTTCTGTTTAAAATGTGTTGAATCCTAATTAAAAATGTATGAATGAGAGTGATGATATCGGACGAGCTATCCATAAATAAGGTAGATAAACGAAAATAAACGTCGTATCATGAGAATGTAATCGCGTTAATGAGTGACTCAATTTTCCTGAGCCAGCTAACAAAATGGGCTTTATCATTTGTTCCGTCGCATACGGAACGAGCGATGATTTAAGCATTATGTAATCAATCATTTAATTATTCATTTTTTTAATGACGCAAATATTATATATTGAACAATCATCAATGTCGTTGTCGTCTAAAGGCACGCCAGGCAAGCGTGTTTCTCCCTTACCTGGAGTCCATAAAAAGGGTCAACAGTCCGCACATGGGTTCACCGATGACTCACGTTCTTTCGGTGACTACGTGCAGGACAATTCACCATTTGGTTCGCAGGCGCAACGTTTTTTAAATTCCTTCAACTTTTCCTGCGAAATTACTTTAAGCAGTCCCGGCGCGGCTCGCCCCGTGTATCCCCAATAAAGGTACTTATCAAACTTTGGCGTGACGGCTGAGGCAAAAATCTCCAGCGCGGTAATAAAGTGACCACTGGTAAACATATGTGACAGGATTGTCAGTAAGTCCTGTTCGCAAACGTCTTCATCTGTGATTGGTGACAGCCAAGATCCACCCACTACCTTTTTCTATATTTTCTATCAATCAAGTTAGTTGAGTTTTTGGCAAAGAGCTGGAATTTCATCCCCGTTTTAGCAACAGCTTTCGTCACCAAACTCCGGTGCAAGACCAGCATTTTTCAACTTCAGTAATCATCAAATATTCGAAGAGGAAACATCAAGCGTGAAATAATACTGAACTTTGGCCTCTCATGAGTGAATTACTCATACACATTAACAATGTAAAGTCGCCATTGCGACATTACACAGCACAATCAAATCCTACATCAAACTACGCGGTCTATACGTGTAACAACGATCAGTTTCACATGATGACCCGTGTAAATAATTGTGAATAAATTAAAGTGTTTGTTTAGTTTATATCCAATTGTTTTGAACTAACCACCTTCGCCACATTAAGTTGAGGTGCGGGAGTTCCCCATCACAAAATTGTCGAATCATACGCGTTCGGTATCAGAATGTACGACCCTGGTTGACTCGCCGTTAGAAAGTCGAGTCGCACTGTGCGTGAGACAGAGCATCATTGTAATTTACATGTAAATAAATAAAATCAGTGGGATAGCTATTCGTTTAGAAGAATATATCTTACAATGTACTAAGGATGATACACTTATTTATTTCATACCTCTTTTCCGAGTTCCCAACAATTCGGAGTGCGATCAAAACTCGGACGCGTATGTCGTGCGGCGACAGCGCTCGTAAAAGGTACGTTATTTGGCAAGGTACGAAGAGCTTAATTATAACACAGGACCACAAACCCCACCAACCCCTTGCGGCGGAAAACCTCACGTCCTTTATGGTTTTTGGGATGCTCAATTTTAATCCGTTGAACATTTTCCTCTAGGACGTCACGATTCTTCCGCATTTGCAAAATGCAGCCGGCTTGTGGTTAGGTAGTGGTGGTTTCCAAGGGTTGGGTGGGTTCGGCGGTTTTGGGGTGAGGGTTCATGGGTTTGGAATTTATACGTTTGCGGCTTTTGACCGAAAATTTTGGTTTTTGGAATGTTTTTTCAGGCGCTAACTTTGTTTAGCTATGAGAAACTACAACGAAATCAATTTTTTGGCTATTTTTTGCAAATGTGGAGAAATATTGATATGATAGAGAAAAATGTCCGATGGTTTTGAATTGGACATCCCAAAAAACATGTAAGAGACGTGAGGATATCTGCCACAAGGGGTTGGTGAGATTTGTGGTCCTCACGTTTTTACTTTTACATTTTGTGATAAATAGCAACCTTAAGGAGGTAGCGAGGACAGTTCGAACAGCGTATTCAATAAACACCATCAAGGTAGCCGCGTCTCACGTAATTTCACGTGACGATTAAGCATTCGGATTCGTGCAAATCACACTTTTGTTTTATGTGTAAATACGTATAAAGTAGAAACACATTTTGAGAGAAGTTTACAAATATTCACTTTTTTGGCAGGTATCACAATGAGAATAATCAATATATCTAATATAAACTTCGTGATCATATCTCTACGACGGTATTATTTTCTTAAAATAAAAAGAAATATCACCTTCAAAAATATTGGTGCACGTATAGAATACAAGTTTTTCTCAAACAACAGAACAGTGAGAAGTAAGGGGTGGATATCTGCATTCCCCGTCCCAAGCCGCTGGTGAGATTAATACAAATATCTAGCGAGATCAAAGCCATATTCATCGAAATAGAGTGGTAAATTTATAAATCGCCAATGAAAAGGAACATAGAACACACATGAGAAAACGTCGATTCGGTTTTGTTAGAAATACTTTGAATCAGAAGAGACAGCATGAAGTCAGACGCACTCGCATGTATATCGGGCAGCGTGAAGTTAGACGTTCTCGCGTATATCTCGAGCCAAGTAAAGTTAGGCACACTCACGTGTATTTCGAGTCGAGTGAAGTTAGGCACACTCGCATATACCCTGAGCCGAGTAAAGTTGGGCGTACTCGTGTAAGGTGCATTGCGATGTGAGCGCTTCTCATGGAGTTTCACACAATGGGAAACAAAGAGAAATCGCAAAAAGAAATTACCACATACGGTTAGTAGAGGGTGGACTACGGGTACTATGCCGTTTTTTATCAAAAAGTGCTTTACAGAGAGAGCGGTGTGGGTCAGCGCGTTGTCATGATGGAAGGACCAGTCGCTTGTGCTCCAAAAATCTGCCCTTTTCTTCCGGATACTCTCCCTCAATGTTTCGAAAACCTCCAATTCAAACTTCTTATACAGTAGTAGGGGCGCAGCGCTGGGATAGTTGACTTGATGGTTTACTTCATTTAGCGAGCTTCTTTAGGACGAGGAGATCCGAATATCTTCCGCTGGCTTGATTGCAGGTTTTTTTTTGGGGTTGTATCGATAAGAACACGATTCATTATCAGTAATCACCTTGCAAAATATTCAAGATCCTCTCTGAGCTCATTTTGAAGCCCAAAACATGCCTCAAATCGACGCTCCCTTTACTTATCTGTGAGAAGGCTAGGGACATATTTGGCTGCAACCCTTCACATGCGCAAATCTTCGGATAAAATCCTCTGAATTGAACTCCATGATATTCCAGACATTTCATAGAGGGGATCTATGGTTCGACTTCGGTTTTCACGAACGAGGACGTTGATTGTGCCGACGATTTCGTCACTTCTTGACGCTGAGGGGCGTCCTGAATGGGGTTGGTCTTCAATTGACTTTTTTTTCATTTTTAAAATGTGGAAACTACTCATAGACTCTTATTTTACTTAGGGCAGCATCCCCATAAGCAGTCTTAAACATTACAACAGATTCCGCAGCTGATGTCCCCAAAAAGAAATACAATTTCACAGCCTCTCCCGATAATCAGCCATCACGTTGTCGGTGAAATGGAAAAAGTTTTTTCACTACAAATTTCGCACGGACGACCCAATGCAATTATAGCGACAGAACTTCGCACACTGACTCAAGAGACGTGTCCTTAACGGATACCTGGTCGAGCAATGAGTTTTCCCCCTCCTCCTCCCTATCGCAGCCCAATTTCCGTTACATTTGAGCCCCCCGGCCCTGGTAATGTATAAATCTGAGTATTTTACTATTTCCCACTAAAAGTAGCGTATCCTTATTAAAAATCAATAAATACCCAAATGTTTTTGGGACGTTTTAGGGTGGAGATGCTAAAAAAATGCGCAAAACATCTTGGTTTTCCGTCTGTTTAGCGACAATTTAAACGCCGCGATTGCCTTGCCTGTAGCTTTTTCATTGTTTGTATTTTATGCTCGAATTTATTGGTGTTTTTTTGCTGTAACCTTTATGCAACATATTGATGTGGTAAAATAACAGAAGTAACCATTCCAATTTTTTATCATAGCTATCAGAACGATTAACAATCACATATTTTCTATTCGAATATCTCAAATCCGTTAAAATGCGTTTTGCTTTGAACGCCGGATTGTCTCCTTCATCCAGAAAAATGCAAATTATGCGATTTTCAATAACCAATTTATACGTCACTCTCTAAAGTATCATTTTTGTGATCGTGTATACTCGAGTGAGATGTTAGCAAAGAAAAAAAACAGCTTATAGATAATTGATACAAATTATGGTTGTTCTTCTGTGTTTACGAAAACGCTTTTTTTTCTTCCATCATATTAGTCCATTTCATGATGATCAGTGCTAAGATATCATATCTAATTGCTCTGAGCCATGGAAGAGTCTCGAGGTGACATTTTTTTTAACACGGTTGAGTACGTTAACGCCAGAGAGAATATTTTTCGTGCCCAAAATTACCGTGAAATCTTCATTATCGATGCGTTTCTAAACGCGTCTAAGGTTTCTCTTCTGGGTGCT
Source organism: Ophioninae sp. A BG-2022a (assembly GCA_030523105.1). Lineage (NCBI taxonomy): Eukaryota > Metazoa > Arthropoda > Insecta > Hymenoptera > Ichneumonidae > Ophioninae sp. A BG-2022a. Next base: position 4,672 of record JAPYZI010002757.1, on the reverse strand, counting down.
GATGCAATTTTAAATGTCATTGGCGTTTTTGTATATGCGCAACTCGGGCTTTGTAACTTCAAACGCGAATAGTTCTTGACTACTTTCATTCATAATTTTGTACTTGCATCAACATTCGATCTACCGATTGATCCTCGACCGTCAGTCGAACTTATTCAGTTTGTAATTACTTGTCTCAGAATTTGGCTTAATTTCGCTTTTTCGAAGTATCGCAATTTGCGTTCCAAACCTGTCCTATCGTTCTGAATAACGGCGCACCCGAGGAAACGTATGCCATTCGCAACGTTTGGCTGAAATGGAGCTGGCGAACCAAATTCTTACTGCTGAATTAGCAGAATCTCGAAAAAAATTTGGTTCGCAGATTATCAATACCTCTCCCCCTGGTAAAAAAGAAGTTATTGTAAGTGGGCTTCTGTCTACTGATGCAAATCGATTTAGTCAAGAAAATCTTTGAAATTGCGGGAACCTTCCACCTATCTTTCCACATTCTTGATGTTCGTACATTTCCAGGCAGAGAGACCATATCTGTGGGTGCCCAATATCACCCGATTGAAATAAGTGTTTGGATTTTCGGTCGGCCATATTGGATCCGCTATCTAGATTTCTTTAATTTTATGGGCATAATCGTAATCAGCGACCTAAAAAACCCCGGGATACCAATTTCCGTAAAGATCCAAGTTTTTTTTTCTATTTTATGCGAAACGTGAAATTTTGCTCGCCACTCAAGGGGTGAGAAACGCCATTTCGGGGGTGAAAATATTATTTTTACACATTTAAAAAATGCATCGTTAAACTAAAACTATTTACTGCACTCATGGTTGAGAAAAAGAGGAAGTCATTCGGCGTTTTCTATGAGATAAAAAATCCTGAAAAAAAAAATGTTTTCGATTTTTCGTGTTTTTTTCTGTTTAAAAGCAGCTATTTTTTTAGTGGAAAAATAGCATTTTAAACCCCAGATTTTGAAAAAGCACACTGCAAATTACGGGACACCATATTTTTCATTTGAAAATTCTCGTTCTTTATTATGAGAATTTACCTTAAAAATGATGCAAAAAAAATACGATTCTCGGTCGTTAATGGGTGAATGGGTTAATCGAAAACTTTTCATCTGCGTTGGAAATTTATATTTTTTTCAACAATAAATGAATTTTTTTTTGTTCGAAAATCGAAATTTATTTGTCGTAATTTGCCGTTTTGTTAATTTTTTTAAACAAAGCTTCGATTAAAGACTAGTTTTATTATTAAACTAATTATTTTTTTGGTTTCTTTATTTCAAATGATCTCCAGAAAATGTTATGATGGTACCGCGAAGCACCACATGCTGAATAGGGACCGACGAAGATGGCGCTATTTTTATAAATAATCAATATGTTTCTTTGAAAATTCGTATATGTCAGATTGAAGTTGTGATATTGCGCCACAATTGGAGCTCGCAGGCCTCGATGCTCAGTCATCTCCCTTCAAATCCTTTTCCCAACCGCACTGCCCCCTTTTTCCGACTTCCCGACGTCCCCCTTTTTTAGCGTTAAGCAAATCGCGAAAATGTAAGGCCTCACAAGGCCCGTAAAATATGTAAATTAATGTTAAGCCCGGCCGTCGACACCGGGGGACCGTTTCAGCAGCTCTACCCATCCCTTACCTAAACGAGCTCACCATCTTCCCCGCTCGAGAAGATCTCGAGAAAGGAGGCAGCCGTCATCCCATGGACTCGCCGTCATCCGTGTTCCCCCTCGCTGGGGATCCGCCGCTTCTCTTTTCTCAACGTCGACCCGCCGTCCCTCCACGGACACCGAGCAGCCTTCCACGCAGCCAGCAGCCCGTGAAGCCGCCGGTCCCCATTAGTCTCCGCCAAGCTACGCGGCCCAAGCCTGCAGATAGAGCCGTCCGAGCAGCGGTACGAGGAAGAGAGAGGGAAAAGGAGCCGTAAAATCACGGATCGAGTACCCAACATCACGCTGCTGCCATCCATCATCACGCCGAGGACATCAGCGATAGAGCGGAGTCCTATTCCTCCCATTCCTACCGTTGATAACTTGCCCTACTTACCCGCCCTACATTACCATCAATATTGAGCCGTTATCGATTGCTTTCGAGAAAGATCCTTGCCCGCCCGGGAGGTGCTGCCCTCCGATGTCACGCTCGCGAACACTTTCAAGACTTCTCGAAATTTCGAGAATTTGGCGACCACGTGGCTGCAGCCACGAGAACCAGGCAGTTAGCGTCGAGAACTCGGCCGAGCCTTATCTTTGAGAGCCTTGCAGCAGTTTGGGATTTTCATTTTTTTCGAGATACGTTTTTTGAGTTTTATTTTTTGAGCTTTCCTTTTTTCCTTTTTTTGCGCTTTAGCGTTTTCGTTCTTTTTTGTGTACGTGTGGGAGTCATTGAGAGAGAGAAAGTGAGGATGCCGGCCAGCCTGCGAACATCGCAAGGACTTTTTTTCGGAGGAGTCCTCCGTCTTTTTTGCATAGCTCGACGCCGATCATTTCCCTCCTCGTATTTTTTTTTATATTCCTTTTTTTGTATCGAGCTTCCCTCTTTTCCACTCTATATTGCGGATAAAACTGCGAGCGAATCGCGTCTCCCCGTGCAGTGCGAACCGCGGTTGCATAACGAAGTGCCTTCTTTAAGGCAGGAAGACCATTTCAAAACTTGAAAAAATTTTACAATTTTTAGATTTTTCGCCCCATAAATTGATAGTTCAATTTCTTAAGAATATTGTGTCAAATTTCTGTAGCGAAATTCCAAGAATTATTGAAGTGTTCGCAAAAAGACGCCATGAGCGTTTATGTCGAGTAAACAAAGCTATGCGATTTTGGGCGCATTTTTCGTAAAACTATGGTTTTTCCAATTGCTGGAATATTATTGGAATGATTGCTCAAAAACTATACCACCGATTTCAATGAAATTTGTCACATATCTTCGTTCCATCAACAGTTTGTCAGTGAACCTAAATATTATTCTGAATTCCAAACATAAAACCTAGTTTTGTTCTTAAACATAACCAGAATTTCATGGAAATCACAAAATTGAATTTATTCAGCTGCCATTTCCTGAATTTTTCATATATTTCGATAATCCTGGTTCATCGACAGCATATGAGTCTTATCCTTAAGAATCATTTAGATTTTGTTTTGTATAATTACAGTGTGAGGAAGGACCCAGCAGTGCAGCAGTTTTTTAAAAATATTCTTTAAATCTTTACTGTAGACGATGGGCAATTTGCATTTAAAAAAGTGTGTATATTGTTTTCGAACTATTAATGTATGAAACAAAACTCGTCTAAATATCCAAATCTCTATGTGTATTCTCTCTATGAAAAAAAAAACCGTAAAAAACCCATAATTTTTTTATCTTGTAAATGGTATTCCCGCCTTTGCTCAAGTCAATTTCCATACTTAATTCTAAACCGGCGTTAAAAAAAATCATTCCGAAGTATTTTGCCGATGAGCTCTTTGAGACTACATCATACAGAGCTGTCATCGTAAAATGACATGTGATTTTATGGCCATGTTATTGCGCTTATTGCGTTAAGAAATATACGGGAGACCAAAATGTAAACTCTTTCGAACATTCCAGAAACAAGATTGAATCGAATGTAAATAGAGACCGGAGAGTATATATAATTCGAGAAATAACAGATTAAACAAAAATGTCTAACGTCAGCAGACGCTCTTTTGAAAAACTCCCGCAAAAATGAACTCGTTTCTTGAAACGGGTTCATTTTTCGGGCCGAAAATCGATAGAGTCGCATAACTGCGCTGATATTTCTTACGCAAACTTTTCAACGCATGTTTACAAGAGTTATCGTTGGGCAAGCGCAGTAACGGGACCAAGGCCCTTTCCAAGAATAAAGATGAAAAATATGAATATCATAGACAGCAGCCAATCATAATTTCCGAAGATATTTCCCTTTTTTAAGCAGACCAACTATCTTTTTATGCCCTTTCCAGCTATCAAAAATTTATGCATCACTAAGATGCACTGCATTGGAATCTTGCCTCCCACTATTCCAGGACAAAAATATTCTTTCATGTCAGAATGAAAAATCTCCAAATAAGTCTCCTGCCGGAATCCGTAGCAAACAGATATAGGTATGTAAGCCTTTGATCAGAATCCGACGCGTCCAGACTTAGTAAAAGGCTTTGTCCAAATCGCGTTCAGTACATTTAATTTTCTCTTCATATTATTCGCGTCGACACATTTGAATTTTGTCATCGAATCTTTCTAACAAATCCGGATGTATAGAATGTCTGTATTGCGACATTGCTACAACAGCTTAATGCGGTCATTATAATAATTTCAAAATCAGTAATTTGTCGATCCATTCATGTACCGAAATTGTCTTCGTTTCCCATATATATTTTCTCCACTTTTCGAACGTATACTCTTGAGGGTTTTTTACGTTTTCATTCAACTCTTTCGTTTTTCCATTTTTCCCGCTATGGTTACACGTTGTTGCGATGTGCGTAAACTTGTACAAACATCTATCGTCAAAATAGTGCGTAGATAAACAGATAGTAAGTGAAAATGCGAGGAAGCAAGAATTAGGCATCAGAGACCAGGAGAAAGTTGTGCAAACGAAAACTTTTCCAATTATCGATTAGCCGCTCTTGGTCTGAACATTGGTTGTCTCCGGCATCGTTTGTGGTTAAAATATCGGGGTTGGGGGGGG
>JAPYZI010002756.1:0-21394 GCA_030523105.1 Ophioninae sp. A BG-2022a | reverse complement strand
TACACTCTGCGGTCAAAAAAATTAATGTTACCGTTGTAATTCGTTCGCCTCGTAAACGTCAAGTTTTTATCGATTGAAAAACTTACCTAAAAACTTCTCTAACAAATGCCTTCATATAAACCGCTTCGTCGAGTTTGTTCGCTGTAAGTGCTGATTTTCGATCTGGGAAAATCGTAATCAGCTCTCGATAAATTTTGTCCTGTTCTTCGGGACGTGTCGCCAATTGGTACAGGATTGAACACATTGCCATTGATATCTAAAATAATTCGTGATCACTCAAAGTTTTGAACGTTTGAGACTCGTTAAAAAACAAATTATTGATAAATCGAATTTTCGAAGTACGCACAGTGTCGATGCCAACCAATATGAGATCGAGAGCTAGAATGTAAGCTATCTTTGGTTCGGATTCCTTGGCTAAAATTCGCTCCATCAACGACAAATCTTTCTCTTCGACGTTTCTTTTATTTCTCAATCTCACTATCGCGGCGTCGATGTGCTTCATGCATATCCTGTAAATCATGCATATCCGATCAATTAACTGTAGCGTTATTATACCAGTAAAAAGTTCTTTTCAAAAGTTTTATTACTTTAAATGCAATTAAAAATGAAAATCGAACGTATGAATTTCAAGGTTTTAATGTACAAGGCTTCTTTTTTACAAACTGGATAACATTGTAGGACGAATATATGAGAATGAGCTATTACTGGCTTAAGGAATCGTCTCGGTGTCTCGAGAAATCACTGATTTTTGCGATTTTTTGTTTAAATGTTGTAACAAACTAATCGATCTGGTTTTATTTTTATAAATAAATACATTCATGCCGAATACAAAATGATTTTTTTCCGTTCATTTATTTAGTATATAATAATTAAATAAATTGTTGAAATAAGGACGTTAAAAAAAAAGGTCGTGTACGATGTCCACGATTGCGGCCGAAATTTTGATGCGAAACAAAAATTTCAAAAAGATTATTCATCTGTAGGAAAGTCGCTATAGCGCTATGGATGTTTTTTTTTTAATTTGACAAAATGGTGACGGTTTGAACAAAAAGTATCGAATTTGACCCTTTTTTCGATAGTTTTTCGTAAAAAAAAATAGGAAGATTTAAAAAAAAAAGAAAAAGCTTACGTAGCACGATAGAGAATTACATTAAAAATCTTCTCTCAAAATTGGAAACAGATATCTTCAAAACTTTTCCTTTGAGAGTGGACACCGTTTTGAAAAACACCATTCCGAGAAAAACGAGTTTAAAGATTACAGTCCCGCGTAATCCCGCTTCGTTCTCTTTCTACAAGGAACGCTGTAGCGACCGTAATAATTCGATTTTTTATTGAAAAATTTGAGAGAATGTTTAGAACAGTGTAAACCATACGATAATGCAAAAAAAAAACGATTTTTTTAAATTTCACACCGAGACGATCAGTTAAGTGTAGAAAATGGAATTGGCAATCTTACTCACTCAACGAAATAGTCCATATTTCGAATGTACCGTGTCCAGAGAGGCGTTGGAATGTATCGCCAGTAAGGCGCCTTCAGTTCCAACTCGGCTATGTTCCTTAGCGCAAATTTGGCAGCGTCGATGATTTTTTGGGGCTCGGATTCCGGCGTCAGGTTTCCGTCGAGGCATCCTAACCTGACATCCAACGCGACGCATCCAACACCTGTCATTCAATTATTTTCAATCGGCAAAATCACCATGATACCACATTTATATTATTAAACTAATAAAATGTTAAATTGCAAAACTTTCGAGGACTTACACTCGAGAGCCCATTTGTGAATTTCATTGTCAAAGTCAGCCGGTACCTCGCCATTCTCATCTTTGATTTCCTCAATTCTATTCAAAGTTAAATGAAATTTAATTAAATAATTTCCCGTTTTTATAAAACAAAACTTTGATTCGTATAGTATTTTTTTTAATTTATAATATTTGGGCAGTATTATCGCCAATTAATCACATTTACATAATATTTGAGCAATATTATTATTAATTAATTAATAATAAAGATATCTATTTCCAATTTTGAAAAAAACATTGTTTTTTCGAAATCTTCCTATTTTTTTTTACGAAAAACTGTCACAAAGGTGAGCCAAATTCGATACTTTTTGTTCAGAACGCCCCCGTTTTGTCAAATTTGAATAAAAAAACTCCATAGAGCGGGACTTTCCTACAGATGCATAATCTTTTGGACATTTTTGTTTCGCATCAAAATTCCAGCCGGAATCGTGGACACCTTACAGGACCCTTTTTTTTAACGTGTCATATCAACAATTTATTTAATTATTATATGCTAAACAAATGAACGTCAAAAAAATCATTTTGTATTCGGCATGAATGTATTTATTTATAAAAAAAAACCAGACCGATTAGTTTATTACAACATAAAAAAAAAGTAATTGAAATTGAAAAAATTGGGAATATTTGAAACATTCAAAAACTAATGAACAAATCACAAACTCTGTGATTTCTGTGCGACATACAAATGTCATATTGCCCTTATCATTCTAAAAAAGTCATAGCGATTATTGCTCTCGTACGGATAATTGTAAAAAAAATGTCGATAAATATATCATACCTCTTGATAAAATCGTTGGTCACTACTTCGATCGGGGTAACGTATTTCTTCACCGTATTTGGCTGCAGAACCGGTTTTTGAACCCGGGTACGAAACTCTTTCCAGGGATTACCGTGCCTGCGTGAAATTCTTAAAATTAGACGAAACACTCGGATCCTTCGACGTAAAAAAAAAAAAAATAATAATAAACGGAGAGTAACTACGCAGGGCTACAATCTTTAAACGCGTTTTTCTCGAAATGGTGTTTTTCAATACGAGAAAATATTTTTATCGTCATTCTCTATCGCGCTATGAAAGCATTTTTTTTTTATTTTGAAATCTTCCAATTTTTTTAACGAAAAACTGTCGAAAAAAATGGCCAAATTCGGTACTTTTTGTTCAAATCGCCGCTATTTTGTCAAATTTCAAAAAAAAACCTCTACAGCACGATAGAGAACGACGTTAAAAGTGTTCTCTCAAAATTGGAAATAAATATCTTCAAAATGAAGAGTTTTGAAGATATTTATTTCCAATTTTGAGAGAACACTTTTAACGTCGTTCTCTATCGCGCTGTGAAAGCATTATTTTTTTTTGTTGAAATCTTCCAATTTTTTTAACGAAAAACTGTCGAAAAAAATGGGCAAATTCGGTACTTTTTGTTCAAATCGCCGCTATTTTGTCAAATTTCAAAAAAAAACTCTACAGCACGATAGAGAACACTTTTAACGTCGTTCTCTATCGCGCTGTGAAAACATTATTTTTTTTTTTGCAATCTTCCAATTTTTTTAACGAAAAACTGTCAAAAAAAATGGCCAAATTCGGTACTTTTTGTTCAAATCGCCGCTATTTTGTCAAATTTCAAAAAAAACCTCTACAGCACGATAGAGAACGACGTTAAAAGTGTTCTTTCAAAATAGGAAATAAATATCTACAAAACTCTTCCTTTGAGAGTGGACACCGTTTCGAAAAACACAATTTCGAGAAAAGCGCGTTTAAACATTTTAGTCCCGCTCCGTTCTTTTTCTACAACAAACGCTATAGCGACCGTAATAATTTGAATTTCAATTAAAAAATTTAAAAGAATGTTTAGAACAATCTAATATACGATAATGCAAAAAAAAAAAAGATTTTTTAAAAATTTCACACTGAGACGTAAAATTAAAAAAAAATAAAAAAAAACAGTACACTCCAACGACGCCTGGGAGATCACCGAAGAATTGTTTTCTCGCTACGCTCTTGTAATGCACGAGGCAAGGCATTGAAGGCCTGAAGGGCGTAGGGCCTTCGTTTCTATAAATTTTTTCGATTTCGTCGGCGTTGTAAACGAACAACAAATCAGGTCTCCCAATTAAGCCCGCGAGTCGTGTTATCTCGCCGTACTCCTCATAAAAGATTTGCGATATTTTGGCAACGTCCGATATCTGATACTGTCCGATCATTGGAAACAGTCTCCAAGTATTGCCAACTATCGGCAATGGTTTTGGTCCGGGAACATCGTCGTAACATTTCACGCCCGACGACACTTCCGGATAGATCTTCGTACAATCCTTGATGGAGTTGACAGCTTGTTGATTACTCGCGATGCCTCTCACTAGCCTGTCAAAACTTCGAAATCCCGGACGTCCCGTCATTTTCAATCTTCGCTCTACGAAATATCGAAGGAACATTACGGTATTTCAATTGAATATATTTTTACAACGCGAGTATAAAGAAAGCGTCGAGTAAAATCAAAGCTCGAATGGCTTTCACCTTTCATGAACGCAGTCCACATAAGGCTCATCGCGCCTCGCTAATTGGCATTCTCGAGGTGAATTGTATCGGTTGAAAATTCACTCGTGCTCCACCTTGCAATTCTCTTTTTTTTTTTAATATATTTTATACCATTTTTTTTCTTACCGTAAAAATCTTTTTTTCTCAGTTTTATATCGCTTATTTGAATCACGATAATTCTTCGATTCGATTATAACATTTTTCAGTACGCAAACTAATTTACACAATGTTCAATTTGACGAGAAGAAATAATGAACGCAAACAACACGAAAATAAAAGGAAAATTGCGCGAAGTGTACTAAACTGACATTTAAAAAATTGTTTTTAAATATATAAAATTAAACAAAAAAAAAAAACAAACAAAAAAGAAACATATTATTAAAAAATATCCATAAATTCTATCAGCAATAAGAAAAATGTAATAATAATATGAATGTTTTTGAAAAATTTTAACGAACAATAACGATGCATATTGTAATTTCGAACTTTTCGAAAATCATTCATAAAATACCTCAATAAATATTATTTGTATTGATGCTATGCTATGTGCAGGAATTCGAAAGCAATTCACTAAGGGATTGTGAGTTAGGCTCTTCAGTGGTTGCTATATATATATATATATATATATATATATATATATATATATATATCAGAATTTGAAGGACCGCAATAATATCTAGAACGTTGTCCAAATACGCATCAAGCGGCGGGTTTTCGTGAAATCTCTAGACTTCGTGGACACGTTTGAGAGCCTTTGGCAGGATTGTCCCGTTATAAGAAACGCCGGATTAAAGCCTGGGAACAATTGTTTCCATCCGCTTAAAACCGTAAAGTACGGTGACAGGGCGATTCACTTTGTAGTACGCATGTATCAATTCTACGTACAGGCGAGCCTCCAAATTCTCGTCCATTCGAAATGTAAATTCTCAAAAATGTGTGTGTATATATATATATATATATATATATATATGGAATAAAAAAACACTTTAAAAAAAACAACGATCGATTATTTTGGAGTGCAGGATCACTTGCCTATTTATTAGCACAAATCCACGACGCGAATAAAAAAAAGTTTGATCACACACTTGTTGTGATACAACTTCGACGATACTCTCACTACACTCGAGGAGGACTGACATAAGTATTAAGTCGAGAGAGAAAGAAGGCCGAAGACGTTTCTATAATCCCCACCTCTCGCATTCCCGTCCACCTCCGACCAACACAGAAATCTCTCCTAGATCTCGATCCCACGAGAGAAAAATAAACGAGTACATTCGAGATTTTTCAACTTCCAGAGTCATAGGATTTTGTTTCTTGTAACAACATTTTTTTTTTTTGAATTATGAGAGAAATTATGATTGACAGATTTTTGGTGCTGGAAACTAGGGGAAACTCAAAATTGATAGATCGAGGGGTATCGAGGATTTTCGGAATGCAGTAATTTTTTTTTTTACTTGAATTTTTTACTTATAAGAAAAATTGGAGGTTCTTTTTCAGTAGCTTATTTTGAAATTCGGAATTTTTGCTCGAAATCAAAATTTCGTGAAACGAAAATGAGGGATAAAGGCGTTGTAAAATAAATAAATTTCGTTGAATTGATGGAAAAGACAGGATAGGATTTCAGCAATTGAAGAATTGAATTTTTCAATTTCACATTGTTCGATCTTGCCCTGATCATTTTTCTTTTCGTTGAATCATTGAGAATCGATTTCTATTTTTAAATAATTGCTCGATCAAAAATAGTTGAAACGAAAATTAATGCTCTTGATAATGATTTTTTATTAATTTTTTTATTTATATATGACATAATAGTTTATTTAAGGCACGTGACTTTTCGTGAGTTGTCGTTACGATGAAAGTGCTAAAAAATATAGATGGATCGCAAATTTTTTTTGTTTTTTTTTTCTCACAATACGTAATCTAAAATTTCGTTAAATTACGACCGATGAGCAAGACGATATATTCCTGCTATAATGCGATTTTTCATAAAAAACACTGTTGCAAATAACTCCTTATTTCTTTATTGAGAATTATTCAAAATTATATTATTCGTATTTAGAAAACTAATTAAGAATGTTTTTTTTTAAGTTCTTTTTACAAAAGAAGAATACGTGTGCAAATGCGAGGTATTTACGTCTATCGTAAACTGCCGCATACCTTCACGACATGTATTAAGATAGGCTCGAATACACCGCAAATAATATTTAAGCATGCATGACCGAATAATATACGAGTTACATTTTCACGCATGAGAAGTCTTACAAATTTCCTATGAATGAATTACTTTAACGACTCTATCGATCTCGGTAGCTTGTTATTCAGACGTAATTATGTATTTTAATTATCAATCAATGTATATTCGAATTATTTAAATGAGAAATAAAGTGAAATTAATATCTTGGAACGTACAAACGTTTGAAGTTATGTTAAACCGAACGAAGATATTAAGATATTAAGATATTGTTGTTATTATCAACAATTATCCAAAAACTGTATACACACGAAGTTATATCAACAACCGTTGATTACTTGATTGTTAAAATAAATTTTTCACTATTCTATAAATTAACGTCTCCAAACGTCGTTTTCCCATAAGCGATCGTGTTAAATTTCATACGTTTTGAATGACGAAATCATTTATTGAAATATTCGAAAGTAATTCTTACATTATTGTTGCTTTATAAACTGTAATTCTTTAAAATTTCAAGAATTTTAGCCATTTTTAAATATTCATCGATACAAACATCAATAATATTTATGAATAATGAATTCCAAGGGGAAAAAGAATTCCAGTTTTTATGCATATTTGCACGTATCCATAAAAGTCTATAAAAATAAAATACAATATAGCAGGTAATTCGTCTCGATGGAATATTTGGCTGAAAGCGTCTTCAAGTAAAGGAAGAGTCTTTGAACGTCTGGTAACGAGCAATGTATAAACGAACCAAATTAAGCCATTTTACGACGTCGAGGTATCGAGAGGGCTTAGTGAGGTTAGGGTTCTCCGGAGAATCGCGTATTATTCTTCGCGGTCACAATTACCGGATAAAAGAAGATCGTATACCTGGGATCGTAAGTCGAGGAATTCCAAGAACGACAAATAAATTTTCGCAGGTAGGGATATCAACGAGAATTCAGGTATGTCAGTTTTCAAGTGGTGGTTTTATTCCATCAAGGGAGGGGATTCGTAGACAATGATTGGTCGAGAGGTTTCCCTCTCCAAGAAAATCTTGGATTGGGGGAATCCGTTCAGTGATTGGTTGAAAGACTTCCATCAACTATCGAGCTTGCCAATTTGTACTTTTCATGGATATTGCGAGCAAATTCGGTTATTCAGTTAAACGGGAAACTCCGCACAAGTTGGTAATCCAGGAGCGTGAAAAAAGTTTACATTTCGTGGCGAAAAAATAAAAGTGTTGAAAATTTGTGATTGTTCGTGAAAGTGTGAAAGTTTCGAATATAAAATGGCAGTACCGACTTTATGGATCAGGGAGAATATGCTACACTTACCTACTTTTGATAATATTGTAAGTTTTTATTTAAATATCTTATTTTTATTCGAGTACTTGAACACTCAGCGAATATTAATTCGTTTTACTATTCTCCGTCTTTTCATTTTCAAATCGATCAACGTTTTTTCCATGCTGCGGCAAAATCCCAGTGAAAAAAAAACCCCTGATAAACATTCGTTTGAACTTTATTTCCATATGTAAAACTAATTCGTTTGAATTGTGAATTCAAGCGAATTTATCAATTTTTTGTCACTATCCAAAAATCAGTAAAAACTGAAGATCAGTATCGTCCAATATCCTAAAGATACGAAAATTTCAGGAGCGTCAAATGACCGAGAGTGAGTTGAGAGTGCTGCGCTCAATCCAAAAGCTTTCGATACCGGATTGGTATCTAAACAACAATTCGCGTCCTCCGAAGATACTTTCGAACGATGTTCCGATAGATCGAAGGCCATCATCTTGGAAGAACGTTCCAGCTCCAAAAACAACGAAAACGACCATTGTCCAACCAAATGTATCGACCGGTAAGAAAACATAACAATTCGTGAAGATATTTTTAAGATAAATCGTCAACGAACAATCAATGAAACAACCGGGGGATTAATCCGCAGTGTGCCGTGATGGTGTTTTGGAAACGGACATCGAAGTGTCCAACGGTAACCAGCGTTTCGCCACGTTTAAGATCAACCGATCAACATCGAGGAATAATTCGCCAACGTCATCAACAAACGAAGTTTCTCCGAAGATTTCCAAAATGGAAGCGATTCTCTCGACGCCGCGAATTTCGAACGCCAGTCGAACGTTTCCGCGGGTTTCGCCTTCCCGGAAGATACAGAACATCAACATTGTCTTCCCTCAGCGAGAGTCGAAGTGTCTTCAGATTACGGACTTGGACGAAAGCGACGATTCAGTTCCGGACATAACGAAGGACTCTTTGGACTCCGTCTCTGAAGTTTCGCTCATTCTTGAGAAGAACCCTGGCGAACTGGAAACTAGAAACGAGAGTGAAGATCCCAGCGTGAAATTCGCGAGCTCTAGCGACGCGAAGTCCGTATCGTCATCGAGATTACCTTTGGTTTCGAATTCGAAGGTTAGATCGATTAGGTCGATAGAGAGGAACGGAGATTCGACTGGAGAACATCGAAATTCGGTAGCGGTAGCTCTCAAAGTTGTTGAAGATCAGAAAGAAGCTTCGAAAATTATCTCCGATCGACCAAAAACAAATTGGTCACCGATAGATCCGAAGACTTCCGGCCAGGAAGCTAAAAAACAGCCAGCGATAGCGCATCGTCCAATCGTGCAAAAGTGCGATACTTGCCAAAGTATTTCTATTAGAACGAAGTATCCTCGAGCAACTTCTGGTTTCCGGCCGAAGAGCGTTCTTCCGTCGATTCCGGAGAAAATCTGTACCCCACCGGTTCTCGAATCATCGAAATCGTCGCCCTTAAACTCGTCGAAGAAGTCCTCGGAACTCGAAAAAATCGTCAAGACCAATCAACGTCCGGGGAAGAGTCTCGTCAATGAGATTATCAAGGAACTTAACGAGAGGTGCAAGGTTTCATCACGGCCAACGTACGTTTCTCCAACGTCGAAGAATTTCGTGAAGAAACTCGTTACGGCGCTGGAAAATGGGGTACTTCCGGTATCGAGGATTGAGGACGAAGAGGACACCTGTGAAGAGAAGCGAATTATTAATGGCGATTGCGATAAAAATGTTCGTGATGATGATCGTAATGATCGAGATGGTGATTACAATGATCGAGATGATCGCAGAAGCGATGATTCGGAGGACGACGTTTTCGTTGCTAGCGAGACCGGAAGTGAAGACGAAGTAAAATCGGTAGCGATCTCGACGTCAATTTCTTATAAAGCCACCGATAGCAGCAGCAGCAGTGGAAGCGATACTGATCTCGCGTCACCCTCCATCAGATATAACGATCATCCCTACTCCTGGGAAACGAATAGCAAACGCAACGACCGTGGTACTATCATTAACAACAACGATCGTCAGGAAAACGATAAAAATTATCGCTTCGGATCGGAAGTCGAGGAAGACGACGATTGGCTGTACTGGAACAAAAGATCGGAATGGAACTTACCTAGGACTAGCTCCCTCTTGAGCGTCGCCTCGAAAACTTCTTCCGAAAGCGCTTCACCTTGCATCAGCCCTATTGATCAATCCAACGATCGACTGAAATTCTTCTCAACAGGGCCTTCATCCACCAATGCCTGGGCCACTGTTTACCGAACGAAAAAGACAACCGTCAACAGAACTTGGCGCGTCAACGAAACGACAATTTTGGACTCCGGATATTCGGACAGATCCAGCCCTCGTTCCTCTCCATCCTCGTGCATCGACAACGAATATTCTGCCTTCGATTACCCCCAAACGAGCCAAAGCGCGTCCGAGAACAAAGCGTCCTCTTTCGGAATATCGCGGAACTCGAACTCGTCGCATAAAGTACAGAGAAATCGAAATTACGGATTTACCACTTTTGTATAATAACGAGCAACGCTGATCAACATCGGCGGAATTTTGGCATCTTCGATTTCTCTTTAAAATCATTGATCGACAAGAAAATTCATCCAAGAGAATTTTGTCGATCGATGCTTGATAATGGTCAAACGAAAAAATAATTTTATAGGAGGCTTATTATCGATCGATGATAATGATGATACGACCAATCTATTCTAAACGACGCTTCTTTAGAACGATTTGACCGATCGAAGATAATGATGATCAAGTTACAAGTTCATCCTGCAGGTGTCTTTTACCGACCAATGATAAATATAGATTTTTATTTACGTGAATATAGATAGCGTAAAGTATAAAATTGCTGTTTTCGTGCCCATACAAATTTTATTTTTAACGAAAAGAGATACGGAATCGCTTCCGTATCGTGAATTCTGAAATGAAAAAAATCGTGAATTCTGTTTTCATTATTTACTAAAATAGTAACTACACGATATTTAAATTTCGTTTCGAATAACTGCATTCCCGTAAAAATAATGGTTTGGTTTGGTAAAAAAAAAAACAACATTACGGTAACGGCGTGGCAGAAGCAAAACGTTGGTGCAGAAAGCCCCGGATGATTCGACGTATTCAGCAGTAAATAGATTGTCTCGTATCGTACCGCATTTTACGTTCGATCGTTGTTCCGGAATGTGATTACTGATAAGAGCCAAAAATTGTTGCAGTTGTGAAACGACTAGTCCTGAAATTTATGTGTGTGAAATATTGTATTTTTTTTTTATGAGATTTATTTAGTTACGATGGAACTTTTAAGCAATGACTGTATCGACAATCGTTTCACTGTTAATTTTAACACACCTTTCTATATTGTCCACGTTCGAAAGAGAAAATCGTTTGTCAGGACGAAATACATACGCGAAAATAAAGTTTTATTTTTACATTTTTCTACCGCGATGATAAACGTAAGAAACGCTTACGTTTACAATTTTCAGCAGAATCGATGTCCGAAGTTTTTGTTCTGTTTGCGTCTCACCTATTTTTTTTTTTTTTTATCGAAAATTTTGTTTCACTGGACATTCGTAAGTTTCGGATTGTGATCACTATATTTCGTTTTCAGATATAGAACACATTGTATACAAGTGACGTAAGAAGGTCTAATGATAATTATGTACGAGACTGATACAAAGTTATACGTTTTAATGATTCGACGAATAAAAAAAGTACAATGAAAAAACTGTGTCTCAATTAATTATAAAGAAATATCATACGTGGTAAGAGTAGGAATTGATGGTAAATACACGACTAATGATCGGATCCATTTTAAGCGATAACGCGAACAGAATGTTAGTTTTTGGAGCTTGCGCAGAATGCAGGATTCCCGGTTTCCATATTTCCGTCTTGTGATGAGCTACAGCATCGTTTATCATTGCAAAGGTTCAATCTTCGTTATCGATTTTCGCATCATAGTTCGTTTTAGCATTGGTGCCCGCAATATCTAATATTTAACACCATTCTAAAATTATAATGTTAAATTGTTCTATAATAATATAAAATTATATATAATGATTAAGGATAATAACGTAAATCGTTTTTTCACTGTCTATCGCAGGTTATGTTCTCTTCCTGAACATTCTATACGTCGCCCTCGTCGTCACTAATATCGTCTCTGGCCGAATATAACATACATACTAATAATAAAAAACGATACTGTAAGAAAAAAAGTCAATACTGAAACCTGTTACGTATAACAAAGGCTCACTGGTTTTTAGGTTAAGTGGCTACACTTCGGTAAATATACAATACGGAAAACCGAAAATGGAAAAACTAATCAATTTTATACGAAAACATCATTGCTACGCATGCACATTTATATTACTGTTATTATAATCGCTTTAATGTTTGTAGCTTACAATTTAAGCTACAAACATTCATCACGATAAAAGTGGCGCTCTTTCGGTTATTAGGCAAATTGAGATAAGAGCCGAATGATATCCGTCCAAAAAACGCGGTAATCGAAACTTCTCGTTTCAAAGAGAAACTTGAACCGCACCGGAAGTGGCGTCGCTGTAGTCAGTCCTGATCGTGTGTCGCGTTGGCCGAGTGGGGATGAGTCGGTTGCCCGAAAACACATAATCCAGAAATCTTTTGTGGATTTCGCGATCCAAGCAAGGAGCGTGAACAAAATAAAAGGGAAGCTATTCCATCCTGATAATCTTGGACGAATTTGGTTAATATGGTTTTGGCCGATTTGGGACGTAAGATAACGTCCGCTCTGCGGTCGTTAAGCAATGCAACTGTCATCAACGAGGAGGTATGAAATCTTTTTCTCTGTAAACAGATGGACTCAAATTTGTATTATTATTATTATTATTATAAACTCGTACAAACACGCATTGTCACAACGATCGTGGGATCGTCGAGCACTCGAGCGTCATCGAGAAAAAACCGAACGTCAAGTTGTCTCGCAAACTTGTGTCAATTTTGATATCACTATGCTATTTCTTCACCAACCTCAAATATCTACCCTTCTTCCCTCTAACAGGTACTGAACTCTATGCTGAAAGAAATATGTGCCGCATTGCTCGAGGCTGATGTCAACATACGCTTGGTGAAGAAACTTCGTGAGAATGTGCGCATGGTTATCGACTTTGACGATATGGCAGGAGGCCTTAACAAAAGACGAATGATACAGAGCGCCGTTTTCAAGGAACTCGTCAAGGTTGGCTCTTCCTCTGATCAGCTGTTGTGCACTATTCTTAAGAGAGTTTAGTTTATACCTAATGTTTTGAAATGCAGCTCATCGATCCTGGAGTTAAGCCATATCTTCCGGTCAAAGGCAGACCTAATGTTATCATGTTTGTCGGTCTTCAAGGGTCTGGAAAAACCACTTCCTGTACTAAACTCGCTTATCACTATCTCAAAAAGAACTGGAAAGCGTGTCTAGTATGCGCCGATACTTTTCGTGCCGGCGCTTATGATCAGATCAAACAAAACGCTACCAAGGCTAGGATACCGTTCTACGGAAGGTAAAGTGACTCATGAAAATCGAACGTTTAGACCAATGATGAAATATCTGTCGTAATAATTTATTATTATTTACTTTCGATATCTTATACTTTTGATGTGTTTCTCTATAAATTTGTTATGCTTTTAATTCTTGATTTCACGCATTGTAACTGCATTTAAAATTGTTTTCATTTCAGCTACACAGAGGTAGACCCCGTTGTCATTGCTCAAGACGGTGTGGACATGTTCAAGAAAGAGGGCTATGAAATAATAATCGTGGATACCAGCGGTAGGCACAAGCAGGAGGAATCCTTGTTCGAGGAAATGTTGCAAGTCTCGAATGCTGTCGTAAGTGTAGTTTAGCTCATCCCTTGAGGTTCGATATAATAAGTTTTTCATTAGAATAATCAGTTTGACATTAAAATAATAAGTTTTCCATTCTTTTTGGTTATTCTTACGATCTAGAGTCTCGAAACGTAGTTAAGGGAAGAAAAATCCTTTTATAGCAGAGTTATGAAAATGTTTCTTATTGTCATTCCTTTATCAAGATCAACCATTCGACGCGTTGGTCTACTGGCTAGCACACTAGCTAGTGTGCAGAAACGTAAAAACCTGTCGTCTTTTTCTGCCATTCTCGATGTTGATCAATTTCGTAGAGATCCAAGACAAAACATGCAGTTTTCTTTTTTTTTTAGCAACCGGATAATATAATATTCGTGATGGACGCGACCATAGGTCAGGCTTGCGAAGCGCAAGCGAAAGCTTTCAAAGAACGCGTGAACGTCGGTTCCATTATAATTACAAAACTGGACGGACACGCCAAAGGTGGTGGTGCTTTGTCAGCGTAAGCGATATTCTCTCTGACCCTCTCTTGAAACTGTGGATATCAAGAATCTAATTTTTTTTTCGTTTTTGATTGGTGTTTGAACGTTAAGCGTTGCTGCGACGCAGAGTCCGGTGATATTTATCGGTACGGGCGAGCACATAGACGATCTTGAGCCCTTCAAGACGAAGCCGTTCATCAGCAAACTTTTGGGCATGGGCGACATCGAGGGTCTCATCGACAAAGTCAACGAACTCAATCTCGACGATAACGAGGAATTGTTGGAAAAAATAAAACACGGTCAATTTACACTTCGCGACATGTACGAGCAATTTCAGAATATAATGAAGATGGGACCGTTTTCACAAATTATGGCGAGTAGATTTCAGAATTGAATCTTTATCAACGACTCTAGATTTAGATTAAAGTGCGGCTATTTCAACGATCGTTTTCCAAGTCGTTTTTCACACGCTCCAATTTTGAAAAATAACGATTCACGCTATCAGTAATCACAGCGTAAAAGCGTAAGAACATTTCAACATTCGGGAACCCAGGAATCCAATGAACTTTTTACTATTTATACCGTTAATCCGCGGATCTTATTCTACAGGGAATGATCCCGGGCTTCAGTCAAGACTTTATGTCAAAGGGGACGGAACAAGAGTCGATGGCGAGGCTGAAGCGCCTGATGACGATAATAGATAGTATGAACGACGCTGAGTTGGACAGCAGGGATGGCGCCAAGTTGTTCAACAAACAGCCGGGGAGAATAGTACGATTGGCTCGTGGCTCGGGTGTCACAGAATCCGAAGTACGAGACATGATATCCCAGTACACCAAGTTCGCGGCAGTCGTCAAAAAAATGGGTGGTATCAAGGGACTGTTCAAGGGCGGTGACGCAATAAAAAACGTAAATCCAAATCAGATGGCAAAGTTGAATCAGCAAATGGCCAAGATGATGGATCCTCGGGTATTTCATCAAATGGGTCAGTTTTTACTCACTTATCTTTTTTTCTATATAAGACAAATGAATGAATAAATAAATGAAAATTGTTTTTCATTAGGCGGTATGTCCGGTCTTCAAAATATGATGAAGCAACTACAACAGGGTGGCGCAGGCGGGTTCGGCAATCTTATGGGCGGCTTTGGAAGCAAATCTTGAGATGAGCCGTTGGGCAGTACGACCACTGCCTTGAACAATTCTCACTCCCAACAGGCCAGGAGACAATATAGAAATTAAAGTGGAGACTTAAAGTGAACGAGCGAAAACGGAAGTCAGATACGATAACAAACTGTGCTCGTCCAACGAGTCGATCGTCCACCCATCTTTTGTCAGATCCTCGCGAGAACTATATGGATGAAATTATTATTCCTTTACCCCTTCCTCCTTTCTTTTTCGCTCTCTCTCTCTCTCTCTCGCTCTTTCCGCTCCTCTTTTTCATTTCCCTACTAGTTGAATAAATCCATCGTTCCCATTGGAAGTTCGTTCTGTTGGAAAAGTGTACGGTTATGCGCAAGGTTTCAAAAGCAGGGCAAGTCGTAGCTCCAAGAACTCGTGACAACTTTGATTGAATCGGACCTGTCCCACGAATTCATCGTTAATTACGTTCAAGCCTGTGGATCTTCATTTCCAATAACCGTCTTAGACCGGTGATTATCATTACTCGTACGAGCGGGATTCTCCGAGACGTGATCAGAACGGAATTTTTGATCCTCGACCACAACAGCAGGAATCATGTTATCGCGTCTTTGCCGAAGATTTTTGTAAATAAATTATTACATTATACAGAGAATGTCAAAAATAGACGTGTTGATTCATCCG
Source organism: Ophioninae sp. A BG-2022a (assembly GCA_030523105.1). Lineage (NCBI taxonomy): Eukaryota > Metazoa > Arthropoda > Insecta > Hymenoptera > Ichneumonidae > Ophioninae sp. A BG-2022a. Next base: position 5,432 of record JAPYZI010002756.1, on the reverse strand, counting down.
AATGAATTCTCGACTTTTTATCCCAATCTGGACAAGCAAAATCAACTTTGCTGTTTAATATTTTGTAAAAATCCTGATTGAGACGTGTTGTTGCAGTAGCGAGGATTATGGCGCGTCGAATCACACGAATCACTCATCATTTTTTAGAAAATATTTAGAAATTGATTTATTTTTGTCACGAATTCGTCAAATATCGAAGTAAAGGTAGGTTATGCTCGTCAAACGGGTCACTTGTTGCACCTGGATTCGTCAAATGAGGCGTCTGTTTCGTCAATTTGATCATTTCCGGGAATTGATACCATTCTGTAACGCAATGCTCGTTTTACACAATACAATTATGTATTATTTATCAAATATTAGTTTTCCAACGACGCTTTGGTGGATTCGCGAGCTGCAAAACCATAATCACTCTGGGTCTCCACAAAAAAACCAGCTTTGTTAACATCCAATGCACGAATGTGCAATGCCATTGCGGAAAAACGGAACGATCAATATACCTTACATTCTGGCAACAGTTGCACAAATTATTCGTCAACAGCCTAGCAAAATATTTGCAGCCAAAAGTTCGATTTCCCCAACTCAACAACGATTTTACATTTCACGAGATCAATCATTGATGATCGATCCACTTCATCAATGTGAAGTCGTGATTCGTTCAATAATTCATCTGTTTTCTCGATTTCCATTTTTGTTTCCTCCGCTTCATACGAGTGATTCTTGAAAATGCGCCAACGTTCTAGTGAAGATTGCACCTGGAAAGTTTTCTCTGTATGAGGCAGTTAACGTGATAAACGTGTCCACACGGAAATAAGGAAATTCCATTGTCCCCAAGAAGAACGGGCGTATGTAACGAAAGGGTGCAGCATGGACACGTCAACGATTTTACTTCGAGCTGCATTCCCCAGTGATAAGGACCTGTGCTGAATATATTTTTCTCTATCGGCCTTTCCAAGTCTTTTTCCATTGATTCTAGTACTTGCTTTTCGACCTGTAAAAATATAGAAATCAATTACGAATTTCATTATGAATAAATTTAAAAAATAAGAGATTCAAGAAATGACAATTTGATAAGATACCGAAACCTCTTCGATCGAGCTGGTATTTCGCACAACCTTCGTTTTTAATATTCTAACAGAATTCTTGCAAGTGTTTTAAGCGACTAGCAAAACATTTGGAGATGTCCAATTTTAAAGGGTATTTTTTTACTAACAAATCTAAATAAACACAAGCAGACGCGTACAAACCTTCATAAACCCAAACAAACCTAAATAGACCCGAGCAAATCCATCCGACACGGTTAATGATATACACGCCAGTATTAAAACAATAAATTTGAGAAAGTATTGCTATTCGCTGAAAATCCTTTCAGGGATTATTTTGGAATATTAAATGGAAGATCTGTACAAAAATACTGTCTAATCGGGGGAGTTTGAAAACTTCACCCTTACAATCAAAACGAAATGTCAATGATCAAATAATCAAATAGAATCAAATCAATTAAAATGAAAAAGGACTACCTGCGGAGAACACATTGCCCCGTAATGCTCGTTTTCCGAACTTTTGGTAAAATCAATAGGATACTTGAGCCCATGATGATCCAAAATTCTGGTGAAGATCAGGGATTGAAATATGCTTTAAAAAGAGAAACGAGGATAAAAGAATTCATTACTTTTCCGTACTGACTAGCAACGATTAGTCACAGGGAGAAATTCAAGCAAGCTCTACCTCTTGTCCAGCCTGATATTTGGGAAAAGCGTTTCGACGAGAATGAGAAAAGTGATGGCCGATGATGTACCTTCGCGTTTCATCAATTCCCGCGCTACTTCGGTCCAATTGATTTGTAATTTCGAGTCAGCGTTCAAATGTGCATTTCTCTCCTCGCAACTTGGACAAATCGCCATTTCCATGTCGATGATGCACTTAACGGCAATTTCCCATTGTCTCGTGTCGAGCATCGGCAGCAAAGTCGACAAAAGGACATTGTCTCTGGTACGAAGGCACATGCATAGCACATCATCTATGATGGCGCGATCAACGGTACACATGGGCAAATAATAACGCCACATGAAAGTTACGCCATTGCACAATTTCATACAACTCTCGCGATTACCATCGTTCGAAAATTTCTCCAACAAGGCGATTCCAATTTCCAAATACTTTGGTTCCCGAGATGCGGAACTGGGAAAAGAATAGCCACAGGTACATTCCGCAACGAATGAAATATTGACGTCGACGAAAGCTCTTTCGACTTCGTCAGCGATCATCCCGTTTTTCGTATTGATCAACCATTCTCTCCTCGTGCTTTCCAGCAGAGCGTTGTAATAGTGACGTTCCGTAGAGCGGAATATTTCGTACAGAAAATCTTTAAGTTCGTCATTTTTAGCATAAGTCCCGTTAATTTCCCTCATCCTTTGTCTCACGTTTATTATCACGTTTTCCACTTGAATTTCCGTCATCGAAGGTTTCAAGGTATTGATGAGAACGCAAACGGGTCTGAGGTCCATCTGTACTCTGAAAGTCGTCTCGTCGATTTCCCGAGTTTCCTCGAGTGCCAATTTTTCACGACTGTCACTGGATGGCTGAATGCCATTGATGTCATTGATATTTACGGCGGACATGAGACCGATACAACTTCGAGTATCCTCCGCGACAGCATCATTCGCGCGTTCCTTTTTCTTTACGAAATTTTCGCATATCACAGGATCGGTGTCACTGAGCGACGCGTTGTCAACGTCATCCCTCGCGTTGTCTCCTCGAACCTCGTTCGTACTATTATTTTCCCTATCGAAGTGTCTCTTTTCATCCAGCCGAAGTCTTTCGCCAGAATTTACCACCACGATACCCGAATCAAGCTTGATCGGTTGGGAATCTACGTCCGATTGAATCAACGAAACAATCGGCACGAGGATATCCGCTATCTCGTACTGCTCGCTGGACGAAAAGTTGCCGTGCTCCCCAACCTCGTTTTCCAACAAAGCCCCATACTTTTCGCCAATCGTCGTTTTTAGATATTCGGGTTTCAATGTTTTGCACGCTCTCAGGCACTCGTTGTAATTTTTGTCTTCGTAATATTTGAGGATGAGAGTTTCAGGACTGGTGAGTCGCAGGCAATGAAAGATGCCGTTGGACCTCATGAGATAAATCCTGTTGTCGATCAAGCGTGCCATCACGATGTTCGGATACTCGTTGTTCCAGAATATGACGGCTGCGTTGGTCGGATCTATGACGTAGATAGAATCGGATGTGTGAGAGAACAAATATTTACCGCGCAATACATAAAGATGAGAGAAATTCGTAGTGACTTGCTGAGACATCCAATTGTGTTCGGTTTGACGACTTTTCGTAAACTTAACACCGTTCGCACGGTAAACGGGTGAAGGTGATACAGCAAGAGCATCCTTGAATTGATGTGTCTTCACAACTGTACCGTTGCACGTGACTTCCCACAATCGACAACCGGGTCGAGCGCAATATATCTTTGTTGTTTCGTCTTCTGTCGAAGCATCATTCTTGTTTAAGATCCTGTCAAACTTTTCTTCCCGATCCGTTTTGCGCACAGTCCTCGAGATCGAGTCATCTTCCTCAAGCTTGTTCAGCAAAAAACAAGCCCCGAATTCGCCGTCGCGCGCTTTGTTACCAATTTGCTTGAATTGCTCTTGCACTGTATCGCATATGTAACACCGCGTCATTGTTGATGCGAGCAACAGATGCCCCGAGAATTGCATTTGCACTATTGTCGAATCGAGATGCATCAGGACACACGCAGGAGCTTGGAACATTCCGTTTACCTTAGAAGTAACGAATGATTCATCAATTAATAATTCAATTGTAACAGCGTGAAAGCAAGTAAAGATAATTGCACGCTTATTGACTATTGAATTAAACTAAAAGAGTGTTTAACCGGACTGAGGTCAAAAAACAATTGCGAGCAAGCGAGAAAGAACATATATCCTTGTTACAGTGAATATTGAAAGGACCATCGTGGATATTTTTCCTGTCCCATCGCCAATATATATCTCCGAGCTATTGTCATTCCAGCATAGACTTGTGACCATCTCGCCTAGATGTTCCCTGGAGACGGCAAGCAGTTTTATAGCTGGCTTTAACCCTATCAAACAAACACTTCCACGTTTGGTAGCTAGGGCTATGTGCTTCTCGTCCGGTGATATCACCACACAGGACACTGGCCCTTCCTAAAATATAGATGTGTTAGTACAAGCTGGGGGTGTTTTGATGCTAGAGGAACAACTATTCTCACCGATAATGGTATCAATTGTTGAAAAGTACATGGCTGTCGGATGAACAGATAGAGGCTTCCACTCGTCGAGCCAAGGACGATATAATTCACGGATACGTTAATGCACGTGTACTGGGAAGAAACAAAGTAATTGGAATTCAAAAGCACCGAATTGTCATACACGCCGTTTCTCTCTCTCTCTCTCTCTCTGTGTTACTGTCATTCGATCCAATTACGCGACTTTTCACTTTACCTTGATACGCTGAGTCGCTGCGATTGGCTTGTAGAGAAGCGAATTTATTTCTTCGCATTCTGCCAAAATCAGTGGACTTTCTGACATTCTTCGTGGATTTAGTGATACAATAAAAATCAATGAGTTTCGACGAACGAGCGCGCAACTCGAGCGAGTTACGTACAACGTTCACGTCCACTGTCGCCAATAATAGTCAACATTGATAAGCCGATTGGCCAGTATCAGCGACGCTGCAATTATATCAGACTATATGTAACTTGGCTGAGAAATTAAATGATGGCCGACAGATGCGGGACGATCGCGATTCCTCATCGCTTGATTGCAAAAAATCATCCCACTTATGCAATATTTCTGTTATTTGTTGGGGAACGCATGGACGCATAAATAGCTGGGCGGGTAGCTTTCTCCGGGAGCATGAGGCCTCGAGGGTGAGGGCAGGGAAGTCAGACGTACATAGAACAGTTCTTATGGGCGGCTTGAAGACAAATATTCTGCGAGCCAAACTGCCGCCTGGCGGCGTCACGAGCGACCAGTTGTTATGGAGGACCGCCGTAAAGTTAGCGCCCCTGTCACTTTGAGTAATCGGCTTTTTTTTACGAATCGTTGATACAAGATATACAGGGTCTCCCACGACGGAACGTCATTCGTGAAATTGGGGGTTGGGGGTGAAATTCTGACTCGATTGCTACAAGCATGTATGGTTCCCCGATTAACCCCTGGATTATTATTAATATTTCGAATATAATCGTTATTTTGTCGAAAAAAGCGTCGAAAGCACCTTTTTAGAAGTTTTTTATGAGTTTTCCAAGGAAATTTTGGGTTTTAGGGGAAATGAATGGTAGATTCGTGTTCAGGGGATCAAATTACATCGTAAAGGACCTATAAAAAAAATATTAAAAATCAAAAATTTTTTCCCATATTTGGGCAAAATACGTTTTTTCA
>JAPYZI010002755.1:0-21659 GCA_030523105.1 Ophioninae sp. A BG-2022a | reverse complement strand
AATCCCGCTCTCGGGAAGCGAACCCGCACCCTCACGAGCCGTAGTCTCGATCGCTACCATCGGGACCACTTGATCACTTATAAATTTAATGCACTAGGTTCGTGTTATGGAGAGGTGCCGGATGGATGATTGACTCACTTTTATCGATAATCCTTTATCGATTGATGAAATTATGATAATTCATATAATAATAATGCGAATATAAAAAATTTTCCGTTGACTTTTACGAATTGCTATTTAGGCATGAGACGGCATAGGGGCATACCATCGGGACGGGAGTGAGTAAAGCGGAAACAATTTATTACAAGATAAACAGGTTGTAATTTATATTTATTGATATATTTAAATGAACATAAAACTAATAAAATAAGATATCAGAGTGCGTGATACATTTTTTTTATACTTTAATCAGCTAAATAAGCTAACGTAAATAAGCATTCGAATAATTCAAAAGTCGCGCGCCCTCGGGGTGACGTCACGTGCAAGTGGCGTTCAGATTATTTTTTTCCTCGAAGCTTCGTTCCGACTTGGCTGCACATTCACGTGCTCACCGTCCATGTATTGCCGTAGCTGCCGAACACGCGGTCGGAAAACTTCGACCGCGCTCGGTTCTCTCCGAAGATCTCTGAGCGTAGCTCGCTCGCGACAGACGTGCATATCATTGTGCGATGGCCGCGTAAGACCCTAGATTGTGGGTCGATTTTACGCGCGATCTGGCTGCACTGCGTTTAAGGCCCTAGAGCGGCGGTAAATTTTATACGCGATCTGGCTGCACTGGTCGCGATACCCGGGACGGAAGCGGAACAGGTTGAACGCACAAACCGTTTGGCAATACTCAAATAAATTCGAGTTCTTTTGCTGTAGTTGACTGTTGAAAAGAAAGCATCGTATGAAAAAATGGACGAGTATTTCAACAAAATGAGAAATTTGGCACGGAAGATCGACTATAATACACGAAAGTTGGAAAAAACATGGGATACGCCGCACCTTCTTATGAGCGGTCACGGTGACAATGTCGACGAAGCTATTCCGTATATCGAAAGTTTTCTCAGTACATTGAAAGGAATACAGGTGAATAACAAGTTATTGATAAGTTTTTACGGATTATTATTTTTTCCGAGTGTCCAAGATATATAATGTTGCACGTTCAGTCGTGTCCAAATGCGGTCGCACGCACAATTCTAATTCAATTGCCGATTGTGATCCTAAACAAACCCAACAAAATGCGTTTGCATGCCCAATTCTTATTCAATCGGAGGTAGCGGTCCGCATCAAATTTATCGTTGCATTGTGTCGTGTGTGCAAGAAAAACAGGATCAGCTAATAGGAGACCAAGAAACACGGGCGAAGGAAATAGCCAACGCGGATGAATACTTGTCGAGCGTAGACATTTTCTATCAAAATATGAAGCAACAGTGTGAAGAAGTTGAAACACTGCTCGTCGACCACGGATATAAACCAATGCAGAAACCCTCCTTGCAGTGAGTTTCAATTACATTCATGCTAGTGTAAATCCCTGATTTCTCTGAAATTCTTATATTTGGAATCCAACAGCAATTCTTCAATTGAAGCTCTCTTCCCTTGTTTTCATTATATTTAAATACATTTCATAGATTTACGTTGCAAACCTTTGCTAGAAATTGTCAAAAAATTATTTAACCGATATCGAGCAGTTTATATCTTCAATATACTGTTTCATTATGGTTACGCAATTGGATCCTTATAACTTGCATAAAATAAGATACAAATACCTTTTTATGAACTGCATTGAGTTATATATTGAAAAATTGCAATTATCTATCGGCTACGTCAAGCTACCACAATTTTTATTCAATGGCAACATTTTTTTATTAACAGCTTGTCACTGGACCACTCTGAGAACGAAACCAGTATACTCACTCCGGAGCAAATGGAAAATAGCATAACGTCACCTGGCTCCTTTTGCGGCACCCTTGACGCATTGGGCAGACTCGAGTCCTCTCATGATCCGCCAAAAAGCATCGCTACCCCAGTTATCAGGCGACTGGCATCGTTTGGCGAATCAGACATGTGGTCTGCAGTTGGAACGCCTCTAAATAAATTTGATTCTCCGTATTGCGACGTTAGATCGAAATAACACAACTGCTCCATTCCGCTCCTCCAATTCAAAGTCTTTTTCACAAGATTACTCATAACATTTTATATTAATGATGGTTTATAATGAAATTTAATACAAGTAATGTTCTTATAATTCTTCTATCTTATTCTCCAAAATGAAGCATTTTTATACAACCCTGATTTTTTATCGGTCAATTGTGTAAAACTAGATTTTGTCATAAATTACTTCCTATCTGGAGTGATAAAGAGAACAGAGCACGGAAAGCTGTTTAAAAAGAGTATCGCGTTCGAACGTATTAATTCGTCGCTCAACCATAAATGTAATCGAAAATTTCTTTCCCCCGATTTGTCATGACTACCACGAATGATCCAAGCCCCGCTCCCGAATTTCGAATACTCTCTAATCGTCCACATGGACGTATGAAATTGCACGTGTGTTATTTGCGTACACAAAGCTGACCACACCTTGTGAATAACAAATAAATCGTGTACACGAGCTTCTTCGCTTTCTCAGTACAATCTCTGCATGACGTACGACAAATTCGATAAATCCGCTCGGTCTTGTTTGATAAACAATACCAACCGGGAATTTCATTTGTTTGGGTTAGAAGATCGGCATAACCTCGAAAAATCTTCGAATATCCGCGAATCGAAGTTTACTTTAATTTTGATAAAAAAAAGAACTTTTCGATGTAGAGTAAGAACAATTCACCCTAGGATTCGACTTTCGCTTAATTGATTAAAGGCTGGCTGTTTTTGTAGATGTAATGACACAACTGAAAAACTAATAAAAAAATACATCTATATTTACACCGTCAGTAAAACACAAATGGTACATCGTAAACAACAGAGTTTTTATTATTTAAAAATCGAATTTGTAGCCGTTTCCGGAAACTTTGACATGAGCGACGGATGGTGCGGATGAAAATGCCACCCCCAGCAAGCTTTGACTAGCCTGCTGGTCTTGTTGCGCTTGCTGCTGTAAGCGAACCTGCTCCGGTACCTGAAAAGACAATTAATGAAAAAAACAAATGTCAGAGAAGATATATTGAAGCAAACTGTGATTTTAGATGTAAAATCTAAGTGCAAGAACAGTAGCCTTGATACCTTCTTCTTGGACTTGGTTTTGCACATAAATTCCCTTGGGAAAGACTATTGATCATGATTTTATTGAAGCGACGAAACAATTGTTCAACAGAGTATCTTTTGAAGCTAACGAGTGCTACGAGTACTGCTTTGAGTTTGTTTGGATTTGTTCTGTTTCAGAACGAGTTTATATCGAAATACCTGCTGAGAAGTTTCCGGAAAAGGTACATGTCGCAACGGCTGAGCGTGAAGTTGGCGCTGGCTGTCAGCCTGCGCTTGCAATTGGGCTTCTTGCTGTCTCAATGCCAGAAGGTGACCCAATTGAGACTGGTAAGCTGCAATATCGGATTGTTGCTGGTGTTGTTGTTGCAGATAGGCTTCTCGCGCTTGCTGCTGATAATACTGATATTGATTGAGGTAGGCCTGTGCAGTCGCATGATCAATCGGACCTTGCTGATGATAACCGAAAGCTACCGCTGGCCCTGGGTTTCCTTGAGGCGGGAAATGAGACAAAGGCGCGTTTGCGTAGCCAGTGGCGATCGGTCCTGTTGGGAAGTATCCTGAAGATATGCCACAGTATTGTTTACATGGAATTATCCAAAAATAAAGTTAGTTTAATTGATAATTGATAATTATTGATCAATTAAAAGTAGGAACGTCGTGTATTCGTGGGTACTAACCAAGGCCTGGATTTCTGTAGGCAAGCGCATTGGCAACGTTCGGGTAAACTTTCTGAGCTAGCTGGGGATTGCCGATGGTGGAACTGAACGCTTGGTGAGAGCTGGGACCGTTGAACGAGAATGAAGTTTGCGTGAGTCCTGGCCGTACGAAGCTGAACGAAGCGTGCTGGTCGGAACCGCCCAAAACGTTCGATGGCCTAATACCGTTCGCCGGAGGTTCGGCCATCACGGACGCGCACAAAAGTCCGAAAAGTACGAAGGTTCTCTGCAACGCCGCAAGTTTTATTGTAGCGTTCGAATCGTCACGATTTCAAGGAAATTATACGTTGGTCTTTCGAAGATTGTCTCGTTTCGTTTGATTTATATTTTTCAATTTCATAAGGAATATTAATTGTAGCTAAATAAACTCTAATTGAACGAAAAGCTAATAAACGAGAACCTACCATCATTGTTGTTTATCGATTTGATTTTGAGAACAGCGCCGATGGAATTGGACCAAATTACAACGAAAATTACACTGTTAGTTAACGCCGGGAGAGAAGATGGTTCTTTAAGCTTCAACGAAAAACGGACTGCTATTCCGAGTTGTAGAGCCAGCTTGGGGTGTTATATACCACGGAAGTATTCGGTACCCGTACGTGAGCTGCATTAGATTCATCCAAATTGAATCCTCATTCAATACTTTCCCTATGGATTAACACATGCTCTCGATCCATATACGCGACATTTCGTACCCACCCATACATCGATCAGTCGAAAAAAAACGTGCGATGATTTTAAGTTTACGAAGCGAAAGCAATTTTCTTTCCAACTCGCACTCTCTATTGTCATACACGTATGAATTTTCAATTACAGGATACACGTCCGTCGAGATTTCGCAATTGTTATAATCACGGCAACGAGTTACGAAAGTTACAGGATCCGCCGCAGAAACGTTCTGATCCTGTTTATAAAAATATGTATTAATTACAAAAATTAATATTAATTGATTTATATAATAAAGTAAAAATTATAGAAACATATATTAATTTATTATATACACTTTATAAAGATCGGTTTAGAAAAATCAATATTAATATACAATCCTTTTTCTTATATTCGAACGCCGATTAGCCAAAATTTAATTGGCTTTCAGGACACGTTCCGTCATTGATCTGCAAACAGGACTATTTATACGTTTTTCTTATCGACGTGTTGGTTTTATTGTTATTCTGAATTTGTGGAATAAAATTCGATTCGATCACATTTCATTGTCATCGATCGACATTTTCCTGCATTTTTCGTCGGAGCGTCCGTCTGATCGAATTTTGACCGTAACTACTCAACGATCGTAACGCACTCTCTCGTTTTCGCATTCTCGTTAGGGCAGCAAACTTGAACGATTCCGAGTCACTCTGTCGAAAAATGTTCCCACGAATTTGACTGTATGATTGATGCCCATTAATTATTCCCAGTTTGTTTAAATCCTGAGCAAATGGATCCGCCAGCGAAAATAAAAAAACTTGATGAAGTTGTTGTGAACAGAATTGCTGCGGGAGAAATTATTCAGAGACCGGCGAACGCACTGAAGGAACTCATCGAAAACAGGTGAATACCGGTTTCGATAATTCTGCATCCCCCGCATGCATTACCCTATTTTATTAATTTCTAATCGCAAATGAAATGTTAATTTTGCATAAAATATGTCATTCATATGCGATGCTGCGAAAATTTCAAGGTTATGTTATACGGTATATCCGACGAGGTGACTGATGGAACTAAAATAAAAAGTGAAACCTGAGTGAGGTCTGCGGGTTTGTTTGGGCTTGAGAATTAATTTACGGTCGGAATATCGTTAAAAATTTCGAAAGGAGTTTTCGCATAAACTGCTGTGTTTTTTAACGTGTCGCAAAGTTCAAGAATGGGTTTTGCTAGATTTACATCCAGCACTCATATTTCGATTTGCTTCTTCGCAGCCTTGATGCCAAATCTACGAATATACAGATAACAGCAAAAGAAGGTGGTTTGAAGTTACTGCAGGTGCGTCTTACAAAAACGATTGTGTTTAGATGCTCCAATATTTCTAATAAACTTACACTCGTAAAAACCTGAATTGTACTTGTATTTTTTTTTATCCTGGACACTTATAAGACTAATCTCAAGACTAAAAGTTACTCTAATTTTTTAAGATAATCGACAATGGAACCGGCATTAGGCAGGAAGATTTGGAAATCGTGTGCGAAAGATTCACGACTAGCAAACTTCAAAACTTTGACGATCTCAAATCAATATCGACCTTTGGTTTTCGAGGTGAAGCTTTGGCGAGCATAAGCCATGTGGCACTGTTGACGATAACAACAAAGACAGCTTCTGAAAAATGTGCTTACAAGTGAGTGCAATTTGAGAATCGAAGCTGATACGTGCAATATTTTTACCAATTGATAAGGAAGTACCTGCAATGGAAAAACGTAAAAATGAAATATTTAACATTTCTGAAGTCCAAGCAATTTAACTTTTTCATTCAGAGCTTCTTACGTGGACAGTAAATTGAAGGGGCCCCCGAAACCTTGCGCCGGCAATCAGGGCACGACCATTCTCATAGAGAATCTCTTTTACAACGTAGCAACGCGCCGCAAAGCTCTGTCCAGTGCAGCCGAAGAGTTCGCCAAAATAGCTGATGTTGTTACTCGGTATTCCGTTCACAATCCCAAAGTTGGTTTTACTTTGAAAAAGCATGGCGAAGTTGTACCGCAGGTAAGATAATATTCCCAAACTGTTAATCGTACAGAATTTTTCACAATTCTCTTGATACATTCAGATATTTTATTTTTTATTTTATGTATGGCTTGGTATACAATTTTATGGCGAAACAGGTTCGGACACCTCACAACTCCACAAAGATGAATAACATCAAGATCCTTTATGGCAATCCAGTCGCCCGTGAACTTCTCGAAATCGAGGTCAACGACCCAATGTATAAATTTAAAGTTCATGCTTTGATTACAAATCCGAATTACTCGAGCAAACGTATGACGTTTCTTCTCTTCATCAATCATCGTCTTGTCGAATCGACACGTAAGTTTCATCGCTATTCTTGCCTTTCGTTTTCTGTTCAACTTTATCGTCTGGTTACAGTAATGATCCGATTTAAGTTAACTTGTATTTATTTCGAACGCAAAGTCATTCTAATTAGCTTTCAAATAAAATGGAAAATTAACCATTTTTATTCCAAGCTATAGGAATTTTCAATCATAAGATAAATTTGATAAAATATTATTGCATTATATGTGACCAGCATCCCTTATCTTTCCAGCTATACGTAAAATGGTCGAAGAACTTTACTCAATTTACTTGCCAAAAAAAACGTATCCCTGGTGTTACGTGTCGTTGGAGATAAGTCCGAACAACGTGGACGTGAACGTTCATCCGACGAAACACGAAGTGCGGTTTCTTCATGAGGATGCTATAATCGAGAAGATAAAAATTGCACTCGACGAGAAATTGTCCGGTAACAACGCGTCGAGGACGTTTTACCTCCAAGCGAGAATGCCACTGGTGAATATAACGAAAGACGCGCTGAAGGAAGTATTGCACGAGTTCGACAAGGACAGTCCTGATGGGACGAAAAAGGTGCACCCTCGTGATATGATTCGTACGAGCTCGTCCGATCAGAAATTGGACAAATTCAATTTTACGGTTCACAGTTTGAAGGAACACGATCATTCGATCACGCTAGAGAAGACGGCCTGCTCTATGAAAAATGATGCCACACGTGATCACATTCTCGACGTTAAGGAAAAAACACTCGAACCGACGAGTTTCGATAAAAGTCAGGATCAACATTCGATTGCGATTAATCTTGATCGGAGCAACAACGAATATTCGGCGAGTACGAATTTGGACAAAAGTGTCAAACCGATGCCAACTTTGTTGCCCGTAGAAACTCCAAAATCGGAGGCTGAAATCGATCACGATAATAAAGCGCATTGGAGCGATCTCGTAGATCGAACGAGCACGTCTGAATCGTGCCAAATAGATCCAGCGATACTGGATGAATTTAACAATTCGATGGAAGAAGAAAAAATGATGAATAACGAAGTATCATCGAGCATTTTCGATCCACCGAGTACAGAGGACGACTCTTCGTCGAACACGGCGGACATGATAGTTCCAATCTCGAAAGCTGCCGACCGCGCGTTGAAAACCGTTCACAAATATTACGATACTCAGGAAAACATCGTATCCACGAATAAGCCTGTCGAGAATGGTGAAAAATTAACACCCAATGCGAATAAAAGTGATAACAAGAAAGATAGCGTCTCCTCGGAAGGTGACGCGATATCCTCAACAGAAGTTAGCACAAAATCTGCTTCTATCGAATTCAAATCTTATTCAGTTAATAAATATCGAATCCAAGTCAAGTTGCGTAGTATTTTGACCCTGAGGAAGGAAATCGAGGACAATTACCACGAGGGATTGCGCCAAATCATTTCCAACTTGACCTTCGTCGGCAGTGTTGATGAAAAATCGGCCCTAATACAGAGTGGTGTCAATCTTTACATCTGCAATACCCTCAAACTCGCGTAAGCAATGAAAACGAAATTCTTGATCTCATTTGGAAATTGCCTTTCAAGATATTATTTTTTTATATCTTTGGTGTTTTACTATTTATTTTATTTATCGATCGATTTATTTCTTTTGTTTATTGATGGATTTATTTATTATTTGATTTGTTGATTTCTTTCAGTGAGGAACTGTTCTATGAAATAATGCTGTACGACTTTCAGAATTACGGAGTATTCAAATTTTCGGTGAGTACTAGAGATCTTACTCTGTATTACAATGTGAACGAAAATTCTATTTTGTTGATTTGTCGATGAATAATTGTATTGATCTATTTTTTTTTTGCAGCAAGCGCTGCCACTCGAAGAATTGGCGTTGCTCGGTTTGGACACCGAAGAGGCTGGATGGACCGAGGAGGATGGTGCGAAGGATGATTTGGCCGCTCGAGTAAAAGAATTGCTGCTCGAAAAGGCCGATTTGCTGAATGACTATTTTTCCATAAACATCGATAAAAGAGGAAATTTAAAATCGTTACCTGTGCTATTAGGTTCGTCTCAGCCAACGCTTATCAAAATGGTCTTTTTTTATACATTTCTTGCTGTATTCGCGCTTGAAATTTTCAAATGAAAAAAAAAAAAAGAATTTGTCATTTTACAGACAAATACATTCCCTACGAAGCTGAACTTCCGCTGTACGTATTGCGTCTTGCGACCGAGGTAGATTGGACCTCCGAGAAAGTCTGTTTCGATGGAATTTGCCGTGAAACTGCCAAGTTTTACAGCTATGTGAACACAAGTAACGAGACGCAAAATTGGAAACACGTGATTGAGCATATTCTGTATCCCGCCATAAAAGATAGTCTTTTGCCACCGAAATGTTTTGCTCACGACTCAACGATCCTACAGATTGCGAGTTTACCAGATTTGTACAAAGTTTTTGAACGATGTTGAATTAAGAATGTACGCCTTCATTCGACGCCTGCAAAAGTTGAGTGACGGTTTACAGTTCTTTTGGATCGGGGACGAACTCCTATCTCACGTCCATTGTACCATCAACAGCGTTAGTACCAAATAAATGTTTGTATTTTTCTATACGTCATATAGTATAACAATTATCATTCAATGGGCTTATATACCGTTGACAATATGTATATCAGCCATTTTGTTAATTATCTTTTCCATTGGATAATGTGCTCCCTAATCTGCCATGTGCGCGATGAAATTGGAAATTCCAGATTTTGAACTACAAGTTTCGTTAAGAAATTAATCACAGGCTGCAGGTTCATGTCGAGCCTGTATTTCTTTGTCTCGAGATGTTTTAGAATTCAGAAGCAACTACGCCAACCAATGACCAGCAAGATAGACTGTTTCGTCACAACTCACGAAATGTATTCATGGAATTATTTCGCACATCGAGTTGTTAAAAATTCGATACAGGTGCTGTTCAACTGTTTAACTGTTTTTTTTTTTTATTTAATGCACAATGGACATTAATCTGTCATACCATATTCCGCTGACCTTGATATTTTTTATATCCTCTCGCCTTTCCATCACCCTTTGGTTACGCCGACTAGAGCAGGCCGAACTACTCTTTCGTGCAATTTGTAGCCTACTTTCGAGACTACAACAACTGTGCCAGGAGGCTTTCCTTCTACGTCCTGAAAAGAAATTGCCAATTGTCTAAATCCAATCAAGTACGCTTTTCCAATACACAGAAAAACAGAAACACTTTACCTGCTGAAAGAGAGCCTCGTGTTGATGCGGATCGAACTTCTCATCAAGGGGGTTGAACGAGATTAGCCCATGTTTTTTGAAAACCTGTTCAACATTTTTCTGATTATCCACGGTTAAAGGTTCGTCTCGACAATAAGAATCACTTTGACAATTGATATCGATATAGAAAATAGAAAAGGAGATTAGATGTTTTTAGGTTCTGATCTGGCTACCGCTATTATTGACAGTTAACGCTTTTTGACATCAGAATGTAACAAAACTCCTAATGGCGGCGAACTGATGGTACCTTGTGCAATTGAGCTTCTGTCATTCTGAGGCCTTCGTACAAGCTTTTTAAATGTGGGTTTTTCTCCGTGAGCTCGTCCTTTGGTACACTCTCTGTGGCTTTGCCCAAAATATCAGCGACGTCCAATAGGTCTTTGCAAAAGCCTTGAATACCGAATAGCTTAGCGTCGTCAATTTGTTTGGTGAGTCTGACCCTGAGATTTTCGCCATCAGCCAGGGCTCTCTTATACTTGTCATTGAGTTCGTTATTTAGTTCCTTAGCGTCACTGAGATCTTTGTTCAACAATTCAATCTCGGACTTAAGTTTTTTCTCGCTCTCCAAAACTTCAGGAGTCTCCGGATTGTCGGTCTTTTTCTCCTCGGTAGCTGTGCCATATTTCTGTTTGCGTTGAAGGAAGAAGGGTTGCGAAGTTCTGCAAATTTCACATGTCCATCAGAAATTCATTCCCGCCAAAAGTCGATGGATCGAAAGTCCGGAGGAGAGAAAACGATGTTTCGTTATTCGATTGACAGCAACGACTCATCGACTTAGTCACCAAAAGCGACCCGCGTTTATGACAATCAATGCTTAACATTTTTTTCGTTTTTTTTTTACGTATACCGGCAGTCAGGATTATCTAACAGTTAACCTTGCTGCGTTTCAATCAGTTCGATACTTCGATATCTCCCGTATAAGAATAAAAATCGACGTTGTTACCTGGCGATACCGTTACGCGTTATTTGACATATCGCTTCTACTGTGAGTTTGTTGAATCGTGCTATGACCGGTAAGCCGATGGCTGCCATCCTACAATTAATTTGTCTACGATTCCCGTACCGCGAGCACCAGAAAACTCAACGATTAATGACGACGCGCGGACAAACCTCGTGGTTCTTCAGGGGTTCTCAATTGCCACGGTATTCACGAAACTTCGTGCCGGCGTCGCTTGCAATCAGAGGCGTTGATATCATGCTCCACATACAATGTCCGAATTTTCGAGAAACTAATAAAAGACTCTAACCTATTAGCGCTAACGTATTCCGGTGTAAATCGTTGAAAAAATGTGGATGCGAACGAATGATAACCGGAATTGTCGAAAGATAAAAAATTCGGGATTGAGGAATGTGAATGACGCGAGAGGTATAGTCTGTTTCGATGATGCAACAATTGGCCAACAAGTGTAAGAGATAGCATTTAGATGCCGGACATTTTCATTCTGCATTCTCGATATCCACACTGCCATATGAGTGGGCCGAGTGGAGTTCGTGATTTAATCGTGCCTCCAGATTTACTCGAAGTTTCGATATACTCTTGCTGCTTCATCTTCGCAGTTTTCCAGTGTCGCTTCGAAAATACGAAAAAAGACGTTCTGTGTGCCAGGCTGATGAATAAGGGAACTCTGTCCTGCGCGAAGTGATTTACTCCAAATAATAACCATATAGATGGTAAATTGGGAAAGTTATAACAGATTCTACAATTACTATACAGATCGTGATGCTGCTCCGATCGCATTATCGCGCAAGTCGAATCGACGTTTCAAACCCCTATTTACCAATTGTTTTATCGGAATCAATTGCAATCACGCCTTTATTAATAAAAACACCTTTGTTCTCCCACAATCCTGTTTGCATTGGTTGTTTTCTTTTGTTCATTCAATTTTGATGACGATTATTTACAAAATTTAAAGCACATATTTTTCCTTTATAATCGCGCAAACACACAGATTTAAATTTGCTAAATCGCGTTTGTTTTTCCTTAACAAAATACTGAACACTCGGCTGTCCGTCGTTATTTGCGCCGTATATAGCCTACGGTTGAATTTCGATATTATATAAATTCGCTCATCGTCAGATGCGTCGCGATGCTCGTAGAGGCGATTTCTCTTGTATTTGTATTTTTTTCATGCGATTCGCAATATCCCAATGGACAAAAAGAAATTTGTATCGGTGATGAGCGCCGTGTGATCGGGCGATTAATTAAAAGCGATGTCTTCTCGGCAAATAATTAACAATTGTTTGTTTTTCGTGAATATAGTTCAACTCACTGTTGCTCAATACTATTTTGTCGTGCATAGACAAGTGCGTTAGGAATTTAACTTTTATTTTCCGATCTTTCGTATTATGCTCGGTGACGTTTCGTCCGCTTCCGCTAAATCCTAGGGTCGAAGGTAGAAACGTTAAGATACAGCAAAAAAAAGTTCGCTTTTGAATCGTCTCTCGGAGGAAAAATAAACGAGAGATATCGGTAAAGTGACATGACCCGGAAAATTAATAGCGGTCAATCGGGCGTTCCAAAAAACAACAGACGGCTTGCACCCAAGTTTCGACGACACGCGATGCGCGTCGTTTCTCTTTGTTTACAAAATATACGAGACAGCGAGGCGAAACTAGAAACGTTATTTTGTTGGTAAGCCTTAAACATTCACGCTCAATAATTACTTCGAATCTTAATGGTCATTTGAGAGTCGTATAGTTTTCGTGAATGTTTTGCCATACGCTGTCAAACGGAAAAACGTTAGAAGCGCGTCCAAACACTTTCGAAGGAAAATGAAGTCATCAAATGGGAGTTCGTTTTACTCTTTGCTTTTTTGTTTTCTCTTTGTGTATGTGTGTGTGTGTGTCGTTTTTTAACACCGTTACTTCAATAGTGTATACAAAAATTGATCTATTTCACCTAGCGGGATTTAAACTCCGAATGTGTCGAATATTTCAACGGATTTGCTCGCCTTCGCTCTCCCTCTCTCTCCATCGTTCTTTACTGATAAATTGTACACTTTGTCTGCGCCAGTACGCGATACGTGGTCTTCTCGTAATTCCGATACTGGTTTACACCGATTTACAATTGGATTTTCACTTTTGGTAAAAAAAGAAATGAAGAAACGGGACGCAACGAAAAACTTAGTCCATCGCTGGTACTTCTCATTCGTTAGCGGCCAATGACGCTTCGCCATTTTGTCGTAAAGTTTCAATCGATTATCAATCGTGTCTAAATATCGTTGCGGTTAGAATCCCTCCTGGTACTGTTTCGAGTCTAATCGTGTTTGGGTTATCTCGAGTTGCGCTTTGGCTTCGCATTGGGGGAAGTTTCGCAGATCGTAGTACTGTGGCGCGATCGTCAATAACCAATCAGCTGAAAAGATAAAACGTTGATTTTTAATTTTTCAGGTGCAAAAAAAAAGAAAAAGATGAAGAAACGTCGCCATCATTATTCCTCAAGTACTTACGTTTTATGTCGGTTACCGTTCTGATGTAATTCTTCGTCGTTAAAACGAACTCGTTGTATATAACCCACTCGGGTTTGTGATCCAAACAGCTGCTCGGGTGCAATTGGACCACTTGATTGTCTTTGATCGTTTGATAGTGGCCGGTTCTTTCTAAATGCGCGACCTACATAGGAAACGGTTTTTTCACACTCAGAGAAAATGGTATTGACATCGGTAACATTCCCTCGAGTTTATTGACACCGCGTTTGTAACATCGTGAACTGGACTATGGACAGTGCTTTCAAACATGCGATCGACAGAGGTAATTATTACCTGTCGACTCGACCACATAGATACGGTTCACTTGGTTCTAGCACAAAATCGACCAACAAATCTTTGGTGGATTTTTCAAACGTAAAGGAAACTCAAACAAACCCCGATAGTGCTATATTTATTATATAACCTGATTTCGTTTCCGGTTTTGAAAACGAAACTCTTACCTGCATAAAGAAGCCATTGACGAGGGCTTTTCGAATGTTGATGTAATAGTCCTTCGAGGTAAAATCCGTGGAGGTACGTTTGAGCGAGAATCGATCCATTATTCGACACAGCTGTTGTCTAACGTTGTCGCCGCTCTGCAGTGTTCGATAATTCACGAAGTGATCGTAGCACCACGTTGGATCTTCCAAATCTACAATTTTTCCCAAATTCGTGAGTTTTGAGACTTAATCGTTCTCGGGAGGAGTGGAGGTTTACTTTTCTTTACTTACTTTGTTTGAAAGCGTGATAGACGTTCAGAAGGGTTAAATGATCGCCGTCGATGTGGGCAAACTTCATTTTCGCATCATCGGCAGCTTTCTTCGCCTCGTTCGGTCTCACAAAGCACTGTGGGACTAATACCATGTCAATCGTCAATATACAACCACGTTACCCCCATCCCGCTCTTGCCGATATACTCGATAGTTTCGATATTAATCGTAATTGTCAAAATCTATTTCGTTTCTCAAAGCCGTTCCCATTTGCCTCCGCGATACGAGATATTGACTCAAGAGTAAAATCAGTTTTTCGCATCGCCCAATGTTTATAAACTCCCGTACAGCAGTGAGAAATTACAATCTAGCCGAATCACTGGTTCAGCATACCTGACAGCATGGCCGTTATGCTCAGTATCTCGTTACTGCAATTGTGGTTGCATGAAGCGATCAGCATTTTCGCGAGCTGCGGATCGAGCGGAAATTCTGCCATTACGGCTCCCAAATCCGTCAAATTTCCATCGTCGTCGATAGCGGCGAGATAATTCAGCAGTTCGAGAGCTCTCATTAGCGTTTCCGGTGCCGGTGGATCCATGAAATCGAAGTGAACCTGGAGAAGAGAATTTTTGTATAATTCCAAGGTCCCGCGAAATATTAGTTTCGTTGCGCTATCTTGAATCCGTTTAGGTCGTGCTTTACGTACCAAGTCGTCAATGCCAAGTTTTTTAAGTTGCAAAACGACGCTACCGAGATTCGACCGTAAAATTTCCGGATAAGTATTTTCTTGCATTTCAATCTTGAACGCTTTCTCCGTGTAGAGCCTAAAGCATTTACCCGGACGCGTACGACCGGCCCGTCCGGCTCTCTGTTGGGCAGAGGCTTTGCTAATCGGCGATACCAAAAGCGATTCCACGCGAATCCTCGGGTTGTAAACCTATCGACAAAAATTATGAAATCACTACGGTAATGGAAGAGCTGTAAAAATATAAACCGCAAAGTTCATTCCGTTCCGCTTCAGTAAGTTTCAAGCACGTTGATAGCTTTTATCATTCATGCATTAGAACCCACGAGTTGGAAACATGATAGTTTCGTCGCAGATCCTGGAATAATTCGAATTTCCGTCGGACTCATACCTTTTGCTTCGCAAAGCCAGGATCGATGACGAAAACAACACCGTCGATCGTCAACGAAGTTTCAGCGATATTCGTCGACACAACGACTTTCCGGCCGACCCTACCGTTCGGTTTGCTAGGGGGTGCAGCTTCGAATATTCGCTGTTGCAAGTGTGGCGGTAGAGTGGAGTAAAGTGGAATGCATTTGAGCTCTCCAGCATCGGGTCCCAGATTGTCCATTTCACGTTTAATTCTTTTGCACGCTTCCTCAATCTCCTCTTGTCCCGTGAGGAATAGTAGAAGATCTCCGCTGCCGTCCTCGCACATATGTATTTGGACGACAGTTCTAATAGCAGCCTCGAGATAATCCCTCTCAGGCTCAGGCGTGTAAAATATCTCGACCGGATGAGTTCTACCGGGAACGTTCATCAATGGCGCATTGTCAAAGTATTGCTGGAATTTCCCAGCATCCAAGGTCGCGCTCATTATAACGAGTTTCAAGTCGGATCTCTGCTTGATGACCTCTTTTAGTACTCCCATTAGTAAATCGGTGGCGAGGGTTCTTTCGTGAGCCTCATCCAGCAGTATCACTTGATACGCATCCAACATCGGATCCGACATTCCTTCGCGTAGTAACATACCGTCCGTCATGTATTTGAGGACTGTTTGCGGCGAACTGCAATCCTCGAAACGGATACTGTATCCGACGTGCATTCCCAGTGTGACGTCCATCTCTTCGGACACTCGCTGAGCTACCGACATAGCCGCTACTCTCCTTGGTTGCGTACACGCCACGCCTTTTACACCAACTGTCGCGGAATACTCTACGCACCATTGTGGTATCTGAGTCGTTTTACCCGAACCTGTTTCACCAACCAAGACTATGCATTGGTGCTGCGCCAGAAGCCTCATAAAATCACTTCTGTACTCGAACACGGGTAGGGTGATCCGCTTCTTGAGAAATTCGTAATATCGAGCTGTGTAGGGTAGGAACGTGTACGGATTCCTCTGGGATGACGCCATCTTACCCAATGGCAACGCTGTCGGTAGATTTTCTTGGCCTTCCCTGCAGAAAATTAGGTTTATCGTTAATTATCTGCTGCTGTGAACTGATTCGTGGTGACACAATATACATGCACGTGTAAAAATATGCAACAACTATGCAGATTTTATTGTATATCAAAACGATCTGTGCTTTTGCATTTTGATACAGCTTTCTCATAAAATTAAACATCAAAGTTTTTCCAGAATGCCATTATTAGGATATTCTCTATGAAAATTAACACGGTGCCTGCCGTGTCACCCACATTCGGGTGACGAACAAACTGGAACCAACACGCGCAGCAGTCAACGTGTTAACGGTACCGATATTGAAAGAATATTTTGATTGAAAGGAGATCGATGCTTCGGAGGCTGGATACATCATCTAACAAAAGCAGGAAGTTCTGGCATGATGTAAATCTTCCCATAAGTTCCGCTTCTAGAACTGTATTATTTCTGAGCTGTTTGTCAATATTTTAGATATTAATTTGGTCATTAGTAATTGACTCATAATCAAACGGTCTTGCTCCAAGAACATTCAGAGAAAACGTTGAGTACTCTTCATACATGTTATTTCGACTCAACAATGAAAATTGGCCAACAGGGGTTCCCTACAAACTCAATGCGCAGTCCAATACGCATCGGAATGATAACACGGTAGTTCTAGTGTGATGATTCAGTGATTCAAGTGGCAACTTGTGGTTGAAACGCATCACAATCGTTTCTGAAAAATTCGTGATAGAACACGAATGTGAGACTCGATACGCGAAATGTTTCCACGTCGTGGTGCGAACCGTAAAGTTGCACTATACCGTACCACGTTTATAGCTAACTTTTTTTTTCGTTCGCCGCGTATTCCGCGCACGAACGGTGAGGAACGCGAGTATTTCAGAGGTTTATTGGGAACGTGAGTACTATCGTTTCTCACGTCGCGTTAACACGAAACGAAAAGTGTACGATATTAGAGAAACGAGTACCGATCGCGTGTACCTCGAAGTTGAGTTCCGGAAAAGTGTAATTTTCTTTTTTTTTTCGTCTTTGGTGTACTCACGCTCGTTTTTTGACGTAAGGGTCTACGACCTCGATCCTACGCTTGGACATTGTCCGTTCCTCGAAACGTTACGGCTAACGTAACAAACGGGGTAAAAATCTTGTTTACGACTATTTGTCCGCGAAGCGTCACAAAATGGCAAGCCAGCGCGAGACGAGCTGAGCGAGGCCAAAACTGCCAAGGCCTTCGCGATCGACGAAAAAAAATTCCACCTCGAGGCGCTCTTTCCCGCAGTTACT
The DNA here is from genome assembly GCA_030523105.1 of Ophioninae sp. A BG-2022a. Taxonomy (NCBI): domain Eukaryota; kingdom Metazoa; phylum Arthropoda; class Insecta; order Hymenoptera; family Ichneumonidae; species Ophioninae sp. A BG-2022a. The sequence continues at coordinate 3,859 of JAPYZI010002755.1, read as the reverse complement.
CGGAACCCATATATTTTCAGGATCTAGAGAGCTGTGGTTTACCAGATGGCGCTAACGGTCTGCGCGGCTTTTTTGATTCTTGTTTTCATTTCGACAGATAAACCGATCATTCGAACTTTGATACGATTAAATTTTGCTCAGCACCTTTGCATCGATCTCTTAACCATTTTGATCATAAAAAACACAAAACTAGATATCTTTGGGGTTTTACCAGATAAAAAAAGCAAACCGCTTTTTGTGATAGGATTTCAGGCTTACATGCCAGTTTTAACGTATTTTTTACAAGGAACTTTTAATTACTTCGAGTGTCACGTTTCATTGATTCCGATCATACTTTCGTTCTGTATAACCTAAACATTTTGTAAAACAAATTTTTCCATAATTTACATGGTTTTCGGCGCATTTTGACTGCCGTTATGAAAAGTATTTGCTTTATTGGTTATTGCTGATGAGACAGTATCAAACGCATATATTTCGAACGATGTACATAGCTTCGTTGTCGCAGCCTAACAACAGTGTCGACCTATCGACGTCAATGCTATTTATCGGTTTGTGCATGGAACCGCAGAGCGCCGACACGTTGACTTTGCCATTATTTCCAACCGTGTTTAACCAATGTGTATCCGAAGATTCTGTACAAAGCAAAAAAAAATATTAAGATTTTCGTTATTTGGTCCTGCAAAATTCTCAGCGTTTAAAAAACTTGCCCAGTTTGAGTTTCGAATTTTGCGGACTGTTCCAATGCCACAATTCGCCACTTATGGAGCATGTAAACAAATTTTCCGGTCTGTCAGGATGGAAGAGTATTTCACTGACGGATTGGGCATGGGCGTTCAATTGTGATATCGGATAGGTGTTGTGACGCAAGTCCCACACTGTTAAACTTCCATCCCCACCACCAGCGACGACGATATGCCGCTGGGTGGGATGATGAGCGATGCTTCTAGCTTCCGTCTGTGTCACCAGTATTTATCAAGAATTATTACAATTGAATATCTGTAAAATTAACCCTCAACTGGGTTGTTTTGTCTTCGCGCCCATAACCCACAATTATTTATGAAAGAATCTGGAAAATTCATGGTTTACCGGTAGAATATAGTTTTCAAGGGGATATAGTTGTTTATTAATTCTTTAAATTTTTTGTATATTTTTTTCATTAAATATTGAGCAACTTGCGACAAAAAGTTTCTTTTTAGATATAGCGCAGATAAAAATTATGAGACATTTTTTTCTATAGCAGTTTCTTAGAGAAAAAGATTGCTCCTTGCAGAAGTAGAAATTATATTGATGCAGCAAATAATTATAAAATCAAATTAATTATTATTAAATATTGAATTAGAATTAAATGATTTTTCGTTAGAGAAATTTCGGAATGAAATTGTGGACCAGGCAAAAACGACTCACGTTCACCAGTTGAGGATCAAAATATAAAACTGCAGATACGCATCGATGACAAGAACGGTACCTTCAATTGGTCGGAAAGCATAAAAGTGGTGGCTGGCGCATCGTTGTCGTTTCTCAAGTCCCATAGTTTCATATGGCCCCTCAAGTTGCCGGTAAGTATCTCATTGTGCCTTAGAAAATCTATACAATGGAGAGAGCAGCTGTCCGCGCGTTCTGATAACCGAGCGTTGTAACAGAGTCGTTAATGCAAATAAGGTACAATATTGCTATCCAACATACTCTAATATTTGTTTATCTTTTCCATTTGATTGCGATATCAGACTTCGTTCCAGATTTCATAAATTTAATGCTTCGAGTCAAAATACAACAGTGACATTGGTCACTAGCCGGAAAAATTATTTTTACTTGTCACAATCGTATTGGTTACAAATTGCAACCAACTGGTTTGTAAGTGATGCCCATGCTTACCTATCGTTCTAACAGGCTTTTTTTGGTTGATGGTCAGCAAGTTGATTCTACCGTCTTCACCGACAGTCGCAATGTCCTGTTTGAACGTTGCCAAAGCTGTGCAAGACGCGTTCTCTGAAGTTCTGAAGGTAACATTTATCAGAAAATTCATCCATTTCAAAACAAATATTTTCTTTCTATAAATTGAAGAACAGCTACAGTATTTCCTGCCGCATAATAATCAATGTTGAATGGGAATATTGTGCCGTAAATATTGAACCTTCTTTGCCGATACTTATTGACTATTTACAAAACATCGGAACAGCAACAAAAGATCGGCGCAGCAGAAATGTGCCCGTTAATAGAAACTGTAGCTGATAATGGAAATATCTGGATATTTCAGCCTCAATTTTTCATCCTTGAGAATCACTAATTCGTAACAACAATTCAACGAAGGAGATGAATTATATCTGAATCATGTTATTCTTAAACATAAAAATATTATTGCGATATTGATTTGGTGTCTTTCCACATGAATGGCTCCGAACATTAAAAAATCATGTGCCATAGCGCAAAAGGATACTCAATAGTTTTAAGATAACCAACGTACTCGAATTTGTGAAGGGAATCCCACACTGTGTGTTCCTTGAATTCGGAATAAGGATTGTCCAGAATTTGAAGCAGTTTCACAGAACCGTTCGATGACGAAGCCACAAAACAATCTTTGCTCACAAACTGCAAACATTTTCAGTATTATTTTGTTAGGTTGTAACTGTTTGGGTTAATTGCCTCTTTCAAGCCATGAAACAATCTCTGCTGACAAACTGTAAATATGTTTGGCATTGTTTTGTTTGGGTGTGAAAAAAGGCAAAATAATTAATAGAAACCAAGTCTTGAAACCCTCATACCTGAAGTTCCGTAACATCGCCCACGAAGGGATGAGACGTCAGGACGACGGGATAAATCTCATCCTCGTCATTTTTCTGGAACGTCCAGTGGGTTATCTTGTTGATCTTGCAAACACAAACGATAAAAGTTTAAGCGACGAAAACAGGCTGTTTCGGTGGGTCGGTGTAAAAATTTGTAGGTTAAGTACTGGATTGTCCCAACTTCCGGAGAGAAACGTTTTTGCTTCGTCAAGGTCTTCCCTTTTCCATCTGATTTTCGAGATTTTTTCGGACGTGAATGTACCCTGGATACTTTCGCCCATTTCGCTCTGGTTATTGTCTTAATGAAATACGAAATATTAAACGCCGGTTTACTTTCAAATCGCCCGTGTTTTGTGACATTCGTCGCGCAATCGGATGCCGCTTTGCGGTTAGGGCAATGAAGTCGGATGTGCATAGAGGACAGTTCGTAAGGATTATATGTGCCGATTCTGCTGGGGGCTGCCCCCATTGGTAGTTCTCGAGTAGTGGCGCTGACGGCGGTTTTCATTCTCGCTCTCGCTTTCTCTCGTGGGAATAAACGTTGGGAGAATGATGGCGTCTTTCTTACTCCTGTAGATGTTATGCTTCGAGCATAGTTGTGTCCTGCTTCCTCTTATAGGTATTATGATATACAGGGTGTCCCACGACGGAATGTTATCCGTCGAATTTCACCTCCAAATCGTCATGATATGGGGATTTGGAGGTGAAATTCTGAGTCGATTGATACCAGCATGTATAGTTCCCGGATCAAGCCCTGAATTATTATTAATATTTCAACAAATCCACCATTTGATTCGCCTTGAACTCGCCATTTTTAGGAAAAATGTTGAAAAAATATTCTAGAAACGTTTTTTGCATTTTACCAGTCTAATTTTGCACTTTCGGGAAAAAACTCGGGCATATTCGTAATCAGCGGAAAATTTCCGATGAAACAGACGCTTTTAAAAGTTCAAAAACGGAAAAAAAAATTTTTCGACCTTCCAGGCCCGTTTTCCCGAAATCTCAAAAATCACGATATTTCAAAAGGTCGTAGGGTGAGCTTCTTATATGATATCGAAAGACATTTGGAGGGTTTGGAA